>JAAOEG020000005.1:4601981-4617706 GCA_011763625.2 Papilio bianor
CTTATAAATTATAGCTTATATCTTATTCTAATGTAATATAAGCTATATTACTGTAATGTTTGATTGAAATCAATTCATGTTTTTCATTAAAATTTCATGTTTTTGCATGAAAGAGTAACAAACACACATTCATACATTCTTACAACTCGCATTTATAACATTTAGAATTATATTGCATTTCAAAATATAGGCGAGTCTGGCGACGAAATGGACTAAAATAAAACAATGAAAGTAGAGAATTTAAGTATTCATAATATACTGCATTATTTGCGTTATTTGCAGAATAGCAAAGACACAGGACGTTATTGATTTAGGATTTAATCATTAAGAAACTAACAAAATATTATGATGAATTTAGCTAAGTATTAAAAGAAGTTTTAAATATGCGTTGTCTTTTTAAACATGTAAAAAAAAAGAAACGAGAAAGCCCTGAACTGTTGATTTATTAACTGGCGCAGAAATAAAATACAATATACTGCCCGAAAGAAACTTCCACAGTATTTAATGTGCTATAAGTCTGGCTAGACGAAATTTTCTACCAAATACAGCAATATTTCTCTAAGAAAATATATGTGAATGGCAACATTTATTTCTGCTGAAGTGCCAACACTTTCGTACTGTTTTGGCTGGGTCTTGATTGGATAAATTATTGCTTGTGTTTAAGAAGATTATATAAATAAATTCAGCGCTTATACGAATTCTAGAACGACTGAAACAGCCAAGTTCGAGAACATTTTAATGACGGAAAAGTACTTTTGTCTGAGACTTTTCTATTACTATGTTTTCGCTTTAAGTAGATACTAGCTGACCCCGCGAACTTCGTTCCGCCTAAGAGGCAATAAATGTGCATATTTAAGATTTATAACAAATAGACGACTGAACTGATATTATGTCTGTTGTTTTTTTATTCACAAATATACATTTTTAATAAATATTATCCTAATCTTGACAAAGGTAAATACAAATACCTAAAAATCTGTTCAGCCGTTCTTTAGTTATATATAGTGTACCTAATACGACTTTTTTTACATACAGATTTCTTTGTAGCATTAAAACTATCCTACCTATAAACTAATATTATAAATGCAATAGTTTAGATGGATAGATGGATGGAAATATGTTGTAAGGAATGTCAAAAACAGTTATACGGATCGCGATGAAAAGTTCTGGAAGAACACATAACTACTAATTAAGTTGTTTTTAAATTCTGAGGACGTAGTCGCGCGTGAAATCTAATAAAACATTAATCAAATTCTTTGTTTAAAAATGATATGACAGTTCATAGTTACGGAGTTAACATACAATGTTGCGGTAAATGATTCCGCAACTGCTCGCTCCCATAATTCGAATAACATCTGCCCAGATTGCACCAATGAGATTAGTGTTGACTTACGGCTTTAAATGTATGGAGATAAATGAATAACTGACACTGCAGGCTTAATGATAATTTATCAATAAAAGTCCCATCGATATCGGTCCAGCCATTTCAGAGATTAGCCGAACTAAACAGACAGACAGACAAACAGACAATAATTTTAAAAAATGTTACATTGGTGTGTACCGTATATATTCATATACACGTAGTAAAAACGATTATTTCATTACTGACATTCTAGTTTTATCATATGTATAGATTGATATTCTTCTTTAACTGCTTGGATATCTAAATTAAGATTGTTTATTTTAAGGTTTTATGTAAAGATCCGAATCCAAATGGCTGAAGTGCAAATGATTTTATAGTCTGAAGATTTTGTTACATAAACCGGATTAAAAATTGAATGATTGTTGTGCATTGAAATAATATACGCTTATTTTCAAATGCCCAAAGCATAGTTTATATTGACCGAGTAAACTTGGAGAGTTTAGAACAAGATATTTAAACTGGTAGATTAAATAAATCGAAGATCAACAGTTGTGGTGTAATAGATTCTGTAGTTTAATATTCGCTATCGTCTGGTCTAATTGGAACCGTGTCATCGTATTCGGGAAGGAATGGCGTATTGCGATCTAAATACCCGTATGATTGGAATGTCGGTTTCACCATTTGCAATTCAAATCCATTGTTCTGTATTTAAATTCATCTTAATATATGTTCGCGGCGGGGCCTGTTTTGAATTATGTTTTTTTTATTGCAATCTGTCTTAACGGCCAGTACTTGTTTTTTATATTTTTCGTACCAATTTCCATATTGCATAGCTTATTGATTTTACAAAAAGTTTTTATTAAACAAAACTATTGTTTTAATTAAAAATTAAATTTTTGATGTTTTTGTTTTCAAGTTTACAATTTGTCGTTATTATTGATGAAAAATATTGCAACACGAGAAATACTTTCGCGACGTTGTTATTTGGCCGTAAAGATTAATCTAATCAATACATGTACTTATATATACGGTACATACACCAAAATAACATTTTACATACAATTTTTGTCTGTCTGTCTGTTTGTTCTGGCTAATCTCTGAAATGGCTGGACCGATTTTGACGGGACTTTTAATGGCAGGTAGCTGATGTAATAAGGAGTAACTTAGGCTACGTTTATTTTAGAAAAAATCTTTTATTTTAGAAAAAGAATGCGCGGTCGGAGCCGTGGGCGACAACTAGTTATAAAAGATAGTATAAAGAGCCATCGTACGTATGACTTTAGTAGCAATTATTTCTAAATTTAAATCCAGGATATGTTAAGTGCAATGCCAAAGGCAGAATTGCTAGAGGCTCGAGGTAATGTAGCGCAACAAAACGATTAAGACCAGCACATCCCTCGTTTTGCCTTATTTGCCTTCGCTCATCCCGGTTCCGTAAACGAACTCCGAAATCCTGAATCGCAGCTGATTGAGTGCGCTCGCCTGAGGGAACGTTGTTATTTTCCGAGCTGTTTGGTGACGTTACTTCGGTCTCCAGAGAAATACATCTTACAGTTCATTTGTTTCTGTTTGTTACTCGCTCGTGTTTTCAAGGACCGATAATTGCATCCCTTTTGTTTGCTAAACGTTTGTTGTTTCACTCATACGTTATGTTTTGACAAATTAGTTTCTTGTTGGAAATATTCTGTGGTTCATGTAGACTAGCGTACATATTTTATTTATGTGTTTGTATATAACACATAATTACACTAGTAGTCGCACGCGACTTCATTCGCGCGGAATTAAAAAATCGTAGACTATACAAGTTTTTTTTTAATCTTGTGTAGTCTATGACGTCATATTGATGACGATACTATGAAGTTTGTTCGTACCTCCAATAGCTACGTGTGAAACATAATTGTATAAGTATTTACAAACTGAATACACGTTACTATGGCGCTAAGTTCCAAATCTTAGTCAGTTCCGAGATAATCATTTTTAATCATGGCATAACAATATCCAAAGACAATAAAGCTCAGACATCGGTTCGTGATATTTCAGTTACATAAAATAACTTGCAAACGTTATCATAAAGGGTTTAATCATGACCACTGTAAGTTTAATTTTTGTACAAATTCTTTGTAACGTAAGAATCAATGTTTTGTTTAAATCCACTCCATAAACTATAAATTTTACATGAATGGGATGACTATATAATTGTATTCGTAGAACGTCGGCGCGCGAAACAATGCCGTTTAATTTGGTATTATCGATTAAACAGGAATGCAATTTACGCGTGAAATAATTGGAAATCCGGTTTTAAATTCAATAACGTCTCAATTGCATTACAAAAAAAGAATGTTAATTGAATAATGTCGCGACCAGTTCGCTCTGACGACTGACGATCAAATGACACGATGATTAATCAATAAATTGACGACAATTTATGTACATGGTTCACTTGCAGACAAAAACAAGTCAATAATATAGTCTGAATTAAGATAACGGGAAAACATTTCAAGCCCTTAAATCATGGCGGACACTTTTCAGCCTTCTGCAGCGGTTAGACTTAGGTTTTAATCTATACATATAATAAATTTGGAGTGTCTGTTAGTAATATTGAAATAACCGTTTTTTACTACATTTATATAAATATATATACAGCGCATAACCCAAAGTAACATTTTTTACAATTTTTGTCTCTCTGTCTGTTGGTCTGTCTGCTTGTTTGTTCCGGATAATCTTTGAAATGGCTGGAACGATTTTGACGGAACTTTAATTAGGTAGAAGGTAGCTGATGTAATAAGGAGTAACTTAGGCTACGTTTATTTTAGAAAAATAACGCGGACGGACGGAGTCGCGGGCGACAGCTAGTAAGACATAAATAGTGTGGGTAGACAAAACACAGCTATTGGTGTTATCAGATATCTTCGCGTCTCTTAACTTAGCGTGAGAAGTGCAGCGCACAACTTAAGCTGTAGCTTAGCGGAGTGCGGGGAAGACATTTCGCAGCGCGTGGATGACCTTGGACCGCAAGGATATGCGAAAACTACTATACTAGAAGTTGAATAGACTCCTCCCTCCCAAGAAGACTCCCGTCAGGCATAATCTACCTTCAAATGAACTATAGCTATATTTTATATTTATAAATTTGAGAAATGCGTTGCATCGAGTGATCGTTGGTCGTATGCGTCCAGTTGCGTGGTCACAGGCGAGTGTTCGGACAATGGCGGGCGCATAATGCACCCCCACATCATCAATCAAGGGCCCTGCCCGCCACCCGCCACCCGCGCCCTACACCCCTGTCTAGTCTGATTTACCCCTACAGGTTGCTATCGAAATCTATGTGAATGCACGCAACAGACTCTCACCTATAAATGAGTATAATAACTAGAATACACCTTTTATAACTTTTAATCAGATTAAAATGTATATTAAATCATATCCTATGTAAACTTCTAATTATTCCTCTCTAACCGAATGTACACTAGTAAAAAGAAATAAGTTATTTCTTTAAGAATTAAAAAATTCGGAAATAAAACTATAATATAGCACAATGATAGTATCTTCCCAACTGTGAAATAATTATTCAAATCGTTTCAATAGTTTAAAAAAATTTAGTTACTTACGTCCAAGAATACAGTTAAACCAACGCAGATGAATCAAAAGTCAAACAGTTAACTGTACAAAGAATTTTCCAGGAGCAAGCGACGTATCAGAATACATCATTCACTGAAACATTCGAAGCCTATTCCTTTTTATAACATTAGTATACAAGAGATTTTTATTTGTATTATTATTTAACGTATTACTTTCTACGCTTTTATCTAAATCAAATAATTTAATAACTAGAGAATCATTTGTATGTTAGTCTCATATCGCATTTGCTTAAAACAAACGTACTTTCACAGAAAAACAAATACAGCAGTTTGCGCATCTCTCGCCCAAACGGACCCCCCTCCATTCATTTCCAATAACACATAATTTAAACTCGTCCCCGTCGCTCAAATCCGCTTATATTTGCTTAACAAATACTGCTCCATTCGCAAACGGTAAACGGGATTAATATCTATATTTATACTTGTAAAGAGGAAAGATTCATATTTTTGTATGTAACGAATAAACTCAAAAACTAGTGCACTAATTTCGAAAATTATTTTGCCATTATAAAGCTACATTATTACTAAGTAAAATAAGCTATATTTAAAAGTAAACAAAATCCGCGCGTATGAAGTCGCGAGGAAAAGCTAGTGAGTTAATAGGTTTTAAAACGAAAGATTTACTTTCAATTAAAAGTAAAAGAATATGTAATTAACGATGCTAACTGCCATACTCAAAGTAGTTAAGTGACAGCTAATGACGTTCTTTAGTGTAGATTATGGGAAAGTCTACACTAAAGCAATTGATAAAGTACTCAATTTAAAGTAAGTCGTGCTGCAACAAATCTTAAAAGCGGATATGATTACACTTTTATAGTACAAAATATATTTAAATAATTTTGAGGCAATAACTAAATTACCTCGACTTAACCTGTCAAGTCTATTAACCTTAATAACCGCGATCTTAATTTAGTTTTAAGTTCCTCAGAACCCAGTTTTCGTTAGCACTTGCCAAATAATGTGGTTCTAAGAAATTCTTAACAACCACGCAATCCTGTACCAATAGTTATAAATATTACCGTAAAGAATTCCAGGGTTATTAAAATTATTTACATCCTAGATATTTGTCGTAATAGTGTTATATTGTATTATCTGTGGTAATAATCGTACCTATTACGTTTGTGAAAATAATACCAACCATGTAACCTCGACTCCATCCGCGGAAAAAAACTCTTAAGTAATTATGCGTTCTTCCAGACTATGATCTTCAAACAAACATCCATACTTCCATCGATCTAAATATTCGCACTCTTAATATTTTGGATAATTCACACAATATCTTTATAAATTATAACATAATCTGATGAACCTCGTAGGGTTCAGCCTGTGTTTGTTGCAATGTAAGCGGGATTTTTTATTATTATTTACATCACATTAGTAACCTCAAAAATAACAGTATTTCTCCACTATTTAATGGATGGTATAATACATATAAACCTTCCTCTACAAACACTCTATCTATTAAAACAAAACAGCATCAAAATCCGTTGCATAGTTTTAAAAGATTTAAGCATACATAGGGATGTAGGGACAGAGAAAGCGACTTTGTTTTATACTTTGTGTTATCGCAATGTATAAGCTATATTATTGTAAAGTTTGATCGAATTCCATTCAGTTTTAACATGAAAGAATAATAAACTTACATACATAAATACATTCTTACAAACTTTTGCGTTTGTAATATTAATAGGATTACGATGTATGAACATCAAACCTGTAAAATTCCGACAAACACTCAACTGTAATCAGTATTGTTTATGTATATTCAGAATCGATCAACGTCAGACCTTCGGAGTAAGTAGGAAGTTCACTGCAGGGATACTCCATATGTATATCGTTTGCGTTTGTATACATGTTGTTGTTTGCTTTAATTTATGGATTATGTTAATTATACTCGCATACAGAACTTATTATTTAAATTTTAATTAATATGTTAATAAACTGTTAAATCTTAGAATCTTAATCCTAATCTATACATATAATAAAATTGGAGTGTCTGTTTGTAATATTGAAATAACCGTTTTTTACTACATACAACAAAATAATTTTTTTTTAATTTTGTCTGTCTTTGTGTTTGCTCCGGCTAGCTGATGTAATAAGGAGTAATTTAGACTACGTATTTTAGAAAAAATCTTTTATTTTAGAAAAAGAAAGCGCGGGCGCAAGCTAGTAATATTAGAAATGCGAAAGTTTAGATGGATGGATGGATTTTAGTTAGAGTTTGTGGATATTAAGGTTTTTTTTTTAATTCCGTGTGAATGGAGTCGTGGCCGACAGCTAGTAATATATAATAAATAAAGCAGATTATAACAATAATATTCATCATACTAACAGACTTTAAAAAATCTATCAAATACTTAGCTTTACATTCACTATTAGATTGTAATAAAATGTAATATCACGTTTCGCATGCAATGTGTTAAAATAAAACATTTCGCATCTGCTGTTGACAAGCATGCCTTGCTCGTACTGTGAATTTATTCACATCCAATCTGAACTTACGAGTCTAACCCTCATACATAAAACATGACGAAAATCATCGTACATATGGCAACAAAGTATGACAGCCACAATCGTCCGACAGAAAGCGCGGCGGGGGCGTATGATTAGAAATCGATAACTACACTCGTGAGCAAAAATAAAGAGTCGCTTAAGAAATTTTGAATAACTCGGAAAATAAAAACGCTAACTGAAATAAATTGTGTTTGATAGTCAATTTAATTAAAAAAATATATTTTAAGGATATTTAATTGTCTATCATGCACAATTTATTTCAGTTAGGTAGCGTCTTTATCTTGCGAGATAATTAAAATTTTCTTAACCGACCATTTATTTTTGCTCACGGCTATATATCCGTCACATTTCAGCTTACATAGCTATTGTTATTCCGTCCATTGTGATGTGACCCTGCAAATGTTATCTATTGTAACGCTTTTAGTGCGTCCGTAATCCCGATTGCTGGGGATTACATCGCTTCCTTTCTGTTTCGGACCTTCGCTGGCGCATACAAACAATTGATGAATACTTGCAAGTAATGTATGATCGTATATCAAAGACTAATCTATGTACCATTGTTCTCTCATTGAACTGATGATTTTTGAACTTTTGAAGATTCACTCTCTTTTATAATGATTTTTTTTAATATATTACAATGTGGCAAACGAGCAAGCGGCTACCTAAAATCTCTGAAATAGCGAAGTGACCGCTGCCCATAGACATCCGGAATTACAGATGCGTTGCTTACCTTTGATCGACGGAGGAGACGCAATTATAGAGAATATTTCCTCTTTTATGTCCCCTCCTCCGTCAAATCCACTTCCTATTTCCATTCTTTCCTTATAAGAAAAAGGTTGGAAGGTGAGAGGACTAATATTAGGCCTCTTGAATGCATTCATAAGATAAAACGCGGAATAGCTACCATTTATTAGTGCAAAATTGAGCATCTTTTTACTTTTTTTTTATACTAGCTTTAAAGATATATAGTCAATTATTTACGGGCAGCAACAAGTGAACGAAATTTTAAACTAACCAGAGACAGGAGAGGAGACCACGCGCTGCACCGCCCACTAAAACATAGATTAATCATCCAACAGCAACATTGTTTGCGACATTTATCTGAAATAAATGCCTTGTTATTACACACTAAATTACATAATTCAAAGTTGAATCAGTTCGTAGAACTTGATTTCCAAATATAGATTTTTTCCTTTTCGTGACGATTGACGTTAGACTTTATTAATATAAGTAATGGCTCATAAACTGTACAAATGATAATTCATATCTAAAAAGTCATTAATCCCGGAAATAGTTACCGTTACCTAGGATACGTAGTTTCTTCCTATTTCGATAATTCCGCAACGGTTCAACATATCTTACTGAAATTTTGCACAGATATAGAATATAGTCTGGAATAACAGTGTTTTTAACAGTGGTAGAGCTCGCTTTAACATCGAACGAATGGGCCGGCTCGCCCGGTGCAATACCACGACCACACAGAAGACAGGCGTGAACTGGAAGCTATTCCGCTTTTCGTCTGATGAGTGAGGTACCGGTGGCCTTTTTTTAGTCTTCTTCAAGCAGACTTGACGGAGGACAATACGCATAGGAATAGGAAATACTCTCGTCTCGTTCTCCCTAGATTAAAGGTAGGCAACGCATCTGCAATTGCGGATATCCATGGGCAGCGATCACTTTGCTATTTCGGCGATATCAGGTGGCCGCTTGCTCGTTGGCCACCGTGTGATATAAAAAAAAGAGTCTTATTTTATTTACCTGCGGACGAAGTCGCGGGTGACAGCTAGTTATAAATATGTTATTCCTTATCTCAAGTAACTTGTACACACACGCCCATGCATTTTATCGATTATAAATCTATTTCGTAAATACATTTACAGCAAATGACCGATGATTCATGTACATATCTTGCACATGTGAAGTCATACTACCAACGAGCTCATAATCTGTATGATCATGAGGGCAATGTCTTGTACATGACTAATTGCTAGCGTGATCTTAATGGATTGCAAAATCCATAATAAAGTGGGTAGAGCACGTGTAGGCCGACTGCACACTTTGACACACAAAAACAATCATGACATGTAGCTGTGGTCTGGTCTGTACTTACATTATAAAGCTTGCATTGAAGAGGTTTCGAAACTACTCCATCGATTTCAAAAAATCGGTCACTGATACGAAGTTATACTATACCCGGATAATAGACTGGGTTTTGTTTAATTTTGCGCAGAGAAAGTCACGGGCAAAAGCTAGTATTTAATGAACGTAAACGATACTTTTAACTGATTGGATTAATTGTATATTAGCCTCTACATAACTAATATGAACAATCAAAAATAAAATGATGATGCATTTTATTGTGCAAAGTACGAAAATTAACAAACAAAAGAATATTAAAATATTTTTTCATCGTTTTTATTCATTCTGAAGCTTTAATGTTTAATGTTGGAATAAATGTTTAAAAGATCACACGCATTACCACATTACGTCAAAATATGCGGAAGGTGAATGTAAAACTTGTTGCAATTTAAGGACATTTGCCTTGTTGAATAAAAACGCGAATACATGTATAAAGTTTGCTGAGAGATCTCTTTCCCTAGTGTATGTGGCCAGTACGCAGTCGACCTCCTTAGTATATTTTATTTTTATCTTTGACTTCTGTTTTCGATTATTTCAAAAAGCAGTGTCGTCATTTGTTTTTATTATTGTAAATGTCATCTTGGAGCAACGTTCATTTTATTTATATAATATCATCTTTTTACATAACTAATAGTACAAAACAGCTGTCGAAATCCTTTTTATCCGTGCAACAAAATGGTCCTTCGAGTCGGATTTACGATTTATTTAAACTATAGCGTGTACTATCAAAGGAAATAAAATATAAAATTAGGGCATATTATTATGGTATTGTGTAGATTATTATGGTCCGTAGTTTTAAGTTTTAAGATGTATAAAATATGTTTGTAAATAAAGTTTGGATCCAAAATTCGACATCGTTATCGCTCGAAGAGTAGCGTCAGTAAGCCATTACCCCACCCCATGCTAATAAAGTTTTAAAATTGAGTCTTGCCAGACTTATAAAATGTTTAAGTTGAGAAATTCCAGTTTATGTGCACTATAAAAATTATTATATATAAAAAAAAAAATTTGAATAGAATAAGAATATTATTCTATTCAAAAATTTGAACTTTGTATGCACATTAACGCTACTCACGTACTCACTCGTATAACTGAACGAGTGTGAAGTACATAGGCGGAATTTTTATTGCTGCAAGCAATGTAACATTCCCATTTAAATGATTGCCGGACCCGTTTCTGTCGCCGCTTCCAGAACACGGCCGCGAAATAAATCTCATTGCCGCGCCGCAATGTACTTTGCATGCGACGGTAGAGACGCTCTCTACGGAAACATCGCACCGCTACATCACCATACATAGATCGCACGAGACTACAGTTCAACGACCTCTTTTATATTGATGATAATACAATTCGCCTCGCTTCATTTACCGTATTCTCTTAAATCTCCAATGGCAATGACTCGAAGATATCATGCGTTAAATTAGGCTGTAAATCATTCTTAATGTAAACGATTCTGTTCCCGTTTTTTGAACTATCAAGGTCAAACTCAATATAAGCATGAATGCAATGACCTTCAAGTCAAGATTAAACACAATTCTACAGTCTTACCGTTGTTTTATTTTACTGTCATACTCGTGGTTCTGTGTTGAATTCTCAGCCTGAGAAAAATTGCAAAATGTTATTCACATCACAGTGCATTCCATTGTTATATGGCAATAGACTTAACTCATACATTGCGGGCATCCTTAAAATTAAATAAAACTTGAATTATTGAAACCTGCCAATGAAACGTAAGAAAGTGCGAATGTACGAAGCAAAACAAACGAACAGTGAACAACATACAACAGGGCAATTAACGATCGGATCGACAAAAGCTATAAAACCAAATGTTGATATCTAAATGATAAATTGGGAAGCTATAAAACGTGTACTGTGTGTGTAAAACGGTGAGCAGGCGTGTGCGCTTGTGTGCAAATGAATCGGCGCGCCGTGCGAAGGACGCGGCCGCATTCTTGCGCCGCCGGAGATGACACACATAGCCGAGCCGCACTACACCGCACCGCTCGTGTGCGTGCGCGACGCTACGTCACGCGTGCGCCACACTCCCAATGCATCAGCCTCAGTGCGCATGCACTTGACACTAGTTTTCTCCAAAACTAGCAAAGATCGAGAGGAATTTAGATGATATTCAATACACCAAAAAAGTATGTTCATTATACAGATGTACATATTAATGTGAAAATATCATAAGTGTAAAAAATTAAAAGCATTTACGCAGTGACGTAAGAGAAGTCAGCCGCAAATATCGTAATAATCGCCTCCGTAACTGCGTCATAGGCTTTATAGGCTTTTATACCTGATTACTTTAAATTAACTGTACGTGTACACTATGTATAGAATGACTCGAAAACTGTTTAATTACAGTCCATGTAGCGATAGAGCCGCTAATCTAGCCGGCGGCCACCGCCGAAGCGAATCGCATACAATTGTGCCGACGGCCGGAGCAAAAACTGCTGAATAACCCTGTCGCTATCCTACCTTGTAGGAGCTTATATAGTAATCATGCGGTCACGGTGCTCCGTGCGCATTTCATAATTTCATCTCGAATACTTTCCAGTCTTTTCGTACTTTTTTGAAGACAATGAACGACGTTATTTGTCAAATTGCAGCCATAATATGTGCCAAGTGCGCAAGTGGCGACATTAGGCATGGCCACAGACTGAATGCGAATCAGATTATATATGACTTCTTTTTATATACGACGGTCTTTTAAGGTTAAGCCTTGTTTTATTTAAACATTCTAGACAATTACGTTATTTAGATTCTAATGGTCTAACTTGAAACGATGTTACGATAGCGATAAACACATCAGTTTACGAAACAAAAAGAAAGGAAAAAAGTGAAAGCATATTTAGGTTGTTGAATGACTTGCATAACAGCTACGATTACTTTGATTGCTCAAACATACTTTGATTGTTTTATTGAGAAAAAATACCAATTAAAGCATTCAATGAAAGCGTGCGAGTGTATAATTGGTCCACGTACAAATCGAAAGTCGCACGAGAAGACCATCCGTGCCAGTAATTATTGTAGGATGTCATTTCACTTTGTATAAAGTGATACATTTATTTATTCAATTTATAAAAAAAATGAGAAACAAGCCGGTATATTTATCATCATGTGCGTCATCGCATTCAAAAAATGCGCTAAGTCTTATGTTTTTTTAATTGTTTCAGTAATTTTGTAAGTACTTAATTTTAGAGTTGAATTTATGAATGATCATACCATGTTAGTCCAATTATGTCTGCAAATATTTAAATTAAAAACAAGACGTAATATTAGTAATTACTGTTCTAAAATTATGCTGTAAATTGTTGGCAAGTGACGTATACAATATTGATAACTGTCGGTTGTGCGGCGAATTAGTCACATCGTTGATAGGACAACAATTCAGGAACGGCATTCGGAATTCCGGGAAGATAACTGTTCCTGTCACCGCGGCTTTGTTTGTGGCCGCCTGTGACCTGCCAGCAATCACTCGGGGAGGGGGGTGGTAGGGGGAATGCCTGCGACTAGATGAAATGTTTGAAGCGCCTTCTAATTTGCGAAATCCGACCTTCTAACCTCGAAGCTTCGCTTTGATATTTGAGATTTTAATTGTTTAGACAACAAAATCAACTGTCTGTACATTTAAATACATCAGTATAGATTAGAATCATCGTACATGATAATAAAATAGTCGACAAAAATATGTAACAAAAAAAGCTATTCAGTGCCTTTTCCAATCACGCAAGAAGAATTTAATATATATTTCATATCTGTAAGGCTTGTTGATTATTTGTCTAACTAATCTTCATTAAATAAACATGAAGATTGCTTGTAAGTTGTAATTAAAATGTATAAATTGTGCATTTTATGAAAATCTTTCGCGCAATGCCAAAGACGATATAAATAAATTATCAGAAAGTGCAGTGACTTATAAAGACTATAATAATTGTGAAGCAAAAAGCTTTATAACAGACACAAATCACAATATAATGGTAATTCAGAGAAAGATGTACTGTGCAATAAAGACACTACAAGAGTGCTAAATTGGTACGTAGTGAGTAAATGTGAGGTGAGAGAGAGTTGAAGCCGCTATTATTACTCTTTATTTGCCACCTAGGCAGAATTCAAGTTAAGTAGTATACAATAGGTATCAAACAAGATTGTTCATGAATCTGTATTACGATACGTAGCTCTCAAATTGAAAAATGTCGTTTCAACAACGGGATACGAGTTCAAAGTTTCGAAACCACGATCACGGAAAAACGTACGCCCAACACATAAAGTATTAACATTAAGCGAACTATAAATAACTCATAAAGGAATCATACAAAGACAAAGTCGTACAATATGATTCATGAGTACTGTAAGGGCCATAAAGGACGCGTCGGGGCGTTGCGGGGGCGACGGCGGGGGATTATCTGCAAGCGACGGCGACGGCGACGCGACGCTGCCGACGCGACATCGCGACGCCTCGGTCTCTGCGAAAGACTTCACGCCTCCCAACAACCGCTAAGTAACAGGCTATTTATACATGGGACTGTATTTTTATCCACGCAATATTTATACTTACTTTAGATATTCAGGTTTGAAGTAGTCCAGTGAATTGTGAACTTAGACGTCACAACTCAAAAACCAAAATGGGTTCTAAGAACTTAGTTGTGAAATTTAAAAGATCGATGGAGGGGCCCTCATATTAAATTATGAAATTATTATATTAAAACTAAATGTTAGTTCTAAAGGATTCTAAAAGACCTGCTGATAGAAGTAATTAACGATGCAAACAAAAAATTGCAAGGATTTAAAATCCAGCACTTGAAACGTAGAATAGCTAAGCAATCCCGTTATGTGACTAAAAGGGGCAACCTACGTGAGACACGTTGAATCCCCCATCTGGGAAAACATTCCCTCATTATACTTATCAGCACAATTAGAGATAATTGGCTTAATCACCCACACCGACATCGGTCGGTTCCGACCCGCCGTCGCGTCGCGTCGGGCTTGCAATGACTGCCCACATTTCGGACAATCATCATATTCTGCTAATTTATAACAATATCCTTTGTTCCTGTACTTTGACCAAATATTTATTTACTTTTCACATGAATTACAAACAAACATCTACCATAAAAATAATTATTTGTAATACTTTGAAAGTTGTTATAAAAAGTTAAAAATCTATTAATAATAGTCATAAATTACAGTTCGAAAGCCATTAGTCAAATATTATCCGATTTCTTTCGTCACGCACGCACTTAAGTCAGTGTTCTTCAGACAGAAATAAAGTCAGCTGTTACGCTCTTCGCCCTAATCTCATTTTCAAAACGTCTCCGATAAAAAATAAATTCTTATGTTTTAAAAAACATAATCTTCGCCTTGTTAAAATTTACGACAAAAACAAGCAAGCTTTGTTACACTTTTTTATTTTTGTAAACGTCACAATTCGTTAAAAAAACGTATTAGTTGTCCAACACGGAAAGCAAGGAGGGACCGCCACCGGTCGCGGTCATTAAGAATATATATTTTACCCTAATTCCCCGGCCTGTACGCCCACGCACTCTAAGCGGATTGAAGGCTTATCGCCTTACCGCACTGCTCACCTATTTTTTTCAATGCTAAATATAGTTATAAAAGATAAGAACGTTATTTACTTCGAAGAAAAAAACGATAGCGTCGCTTTGATCCCGGAGGCTTTCCGGGGCGGTTTTTCGAATTCCGTGACTCAAATAATTAAGTCCGAATATGGGGGTCGCTGGGTGAAAATTATACATTGTTATTACAGCTATAAATCTCATTTTCGGAGAGCGAGCTCGTTCGGAATAATAAGTGCAACAAATATTAATACAAGTCCTGTCGTGAAAGCTACATTTTATTATTAAATAAATTGACCACAACCCTCTCTTGTGTTAGGTTATATGTCAAACAAGAGTAGTTTCAAATTGTTGATCTATTAAACATTTGAACTGTTGTGATTCAAGCTATTTCAATGTCAACGATCTTTTATTATTGTATTACCGAAGTTACGAAGACATACCAAATTTCAGCTCAATCGGTCCACAAGAACCGAAGTTTCTATGGTCACCTTC
>JAAOEG020000005.1:4625612-4651782 GCA_011763625.2 Papilio bianor
TTTGGGTGGTCGTTTCGAAATACAAACAGGATTCACTGGCTACTGGTGGCATACAAATGATTTTTTTTCGGAAATTTATTAAAGTTTAGTTTATTTTGACATTTTTGCTAGATGATTCAGGCATAAAAGGACCGTTCAAATATTACGTAAGCTTTATTATAATTTTTGACCCCCTCCTCCCCCTTGCCATCAAACTAAGCAAAGCTTCTAACCCCTTCTACTCTTACATAAGTATTGGTATATAAATGCATTTTTCTTTAACTAACTTTTTAGGTTAACTTCTGACCACAATCTAGACCCCCCCCACTCCCATGTCATTAAAAATAAGCGAAGCAGAACCCCCCATTCTCCTATAGTGCTTACATAATACTAGATTAGCCCCTAATTGGTAATCATAGAAAAAAGCGATGTTGTCGAACTTTACGATGTATATATGTATCCTTCTGAAATAAAAGTACATTTTAATGTTTTTTAATTTACGATAATGTCTGATAGTGTTACAACACATTTTTGCTTCATTTAAAATAAAATGAATAAGGTGTTAAGCTACCTTTTTATGTCAACTTTTCGGATTGGGTTAAAACGTGTGTATTTTACATATAAGATTTTAAATTCGTACAAGCCCACCCACATTAGATATGTACTCGGCAGCCGTTACGTTTCCTTGCGATTCACGCTCAAAAGATTATGTTGATATATTTAAATGTATGCGTTACGGAGTAGAAAAAAAAATGTAAACAAAATTACCACATTTATTTCTGTGCGATCCGTTCAAGAGGTGTTTTTTCACTGTCAAACGGAACGGATAACGATAAGTCAGTGAAATATTAGATGTTTTAGAGTTATTAAAACTAGGGGACTATATAATTAACTAAAGCTTCCATAGAATAACAGTTCAAATACTTAATTTTGGATTGCTATTATTTCATGTGTAGCAAGTTTCATATAAACTAATATTATGAAGAAGAAATATTAAAATATAAATACTTAACCGATTTGAAAAATTCATTAACTGTTGGGAAGCTATGCTATCTCCGAGTCAGTGTATATTTTTTTTTATTCTGCGCGGACGCAGTCGCGGTCAAAAGCTAGTACTAAATAATAGTACAAATTATCATTCGATGAATGAAACTATTATTACTATCAACTATTGATTTATATTCGTGTAATACATTCTTGGTTACGGACGATTACAATTGTGAAAGAATACATTGTGTCTCGTCAATTGATTGCTAGGCTAACTTCCTATCATATTTGTAAAACAGCGAAGACTTTTATAATTTTCGATCGGTGATTATTTTTTTTCCAAAATATCCGGAAGACGCGAGTTCTAAATTTGGAATGTAACCATCTCTTACGAGTTTATTGTGTTAAGCATTATAGTTTATTTTCGGTGCATTGGGGCAGGGCACGTCCCACATGCGGGACCCTAGCGCGGGGTGAAAGTATAAATAAACAAGGCTTGCTGATATCTGTCATCCGATGAATTAGATTTATTTCTGTTCTGGCGGAAGTTGAAGGACCCCAGCCCCTCGTGAAATGAGCCGACCGACATACCGCCAACTAATGCTTACAGAATTTCACGCTGCACTTCCACTGACAATTAAATTTGACAGCTTATTCCCATAGATGCGCCCAATGAAGTCTGACGCGAAGAACTATGAAATCTTTTTTACTTCACTACATAGTATAAAACAAAGTCGCTTTTTCTGTCCCTATGTCCCTTGACTGCTTAAATCTTTAAAACTACGCAACGGATTTTGATGCAGTTTTTTAAACGATATAGTCATTGAAGAGGAATAACAATATTACTACGTAGATGATAACTAAAAACAAACCGTACATTGATTACAACCTCCTTACATCTAATCCAAAGAAATAAAGAAAAAATTTGTTTCTATTGAAGGCATCTTTAAAATTTCATTTTTACGTAAACTTTGTTTTGAAATTTTATCATGACATGAATATTATAAATGGCAACATAAACTGGTTCAACATTGTCTGTCGATCGAGACATGATGTAGCAGGGATAAAGGGTATTTTGTAGCGAGGGTGGATGGATTTTTTTTTGTAGAATTATGTTAATGTCGGAGAGACGCGGGCCGCAGCTGCCTGTGTTTGAATTTGCTCGTCGGTCACCATTTTTTCCTGTAACATCTGACCTTTGTCCATTAGGGGAGGATATCAGCTTGTCATCTGTTTGATGTCCTCGCGTAATGTACTCGAAATTCGTACAAAAACTTTTATAACACAAAATAATTGTAAATGGGCTATTTCGGAAATGCTTCAATGATTTTAAATATTTCCTACTCAAATTAGAACTGCATTATTTATTATTTACTTCAAAAATATTGTTAACGTCCGATAAAAATTTTACTCATCCGTTGTAGCAAAAAGAACACTATTTTATTATGAAAAATCAAAAAGCAAATTGAAGTTCGATGAAGGCTTAGTTAAGCGATATGTAAGCAGTAATTAGATTCTCTATACAGAAGTTTGAGTTCGCTACACGGTTCAAGAAAGAAAATAACATTATATTGTACTAGTTTTTAACCACAACTCCGTCCGCGCGGAATTATGTAATAAAAAAATTTAGTATGTAGTCTATGTGTTTTTCAAACTGTGTTCTATATCTAAGTATTGTCTACGTATCGTAATTTCATCGAGATCCGTTGAATAGTTCTAAAGTTACTTTCAACAGTAATCCTTCTATACAAACAGCCATGTAAACGTTAAACTTCCATATATTATCGTTATTTTTTAAATAATTCACAAAATATCTTTATAAATTATAGCCTATATGTTATTGTAAAGTTTGATCGAATTCACTTTAGTACTTTTTGCATGAAAGAGTCACAAACATCTATACATTCTTATAAATTTACCGTTTATAATAATAAAGGAGGAATATTTAAAATTAAACCATATTATAATATAGTGCAAGCTTATTTCATGTAATTCCTGCGACTGGCAGTAAAATATTTGTGGAATACGCTCCAATATTATGTAATAATGAAGGCACGCCGATGCTCTACTGTGGAACGTACGCGAACATCTAAACACATAATATAGACTTACTCGTATTTAATTAAAACATTATGGAGTCGGAAATAACGGCAGTTTTAAACAATGCTCTTGAGTACCGTTCTATTATATTGAATGTTTTAATTGCTTGATTTGTATTACAGTTTTGTTAACTTTTAAAAAACTTTAATTTCGTATCTTCTAACCAGTACATTTGGCTTAGTTGCATTATTAAACGTACTACCCTCTTAATATTTTTTTTACCAACGTTCATCCAACCTTAAAATTTTAAAAGTCACGTCTCTCAGTGTTTCTTTATCTTTAAGAACATACTTTTAATTTGTATTATTCCTTATCTACCTTTAAATTGGAGATATTCAAACATTTATAAATAGGTTTTGAATTTATGAAAACAATAACGTAAACCGTCATACCACACGACCGCTCGCGTATAGATACGATCGTGAAACATGAACGCTGTCTATTCATTTATAAAGGACGCATTCAACATTGGATACTATTGAACAGATGAGCGAGGAAACAGATGTATGCTGGGTTTCTATGATTTATGTTCAATGTTTTTGCTAACTCTATTAACTCCTATAAGAAGGAGGTTTATTAGGTGAAAAATGAAAAAAGATTCACAGTTTAATAGATAGAAGAAGAGATAGATAGAAGACAAAATAGATGAATAAATGGTTAAAATCAAAAGAACTATCGCACTCAGAATTATTGTAATTGTCATTAAGATAGTCTGAATGCAGTAACAGTTACGTCTAAATGTCTCTTATATGTTTATGCTTCTATATATTATTTTCTTCGTTCTATTTAATTATGCTTCAACAGTTTACAGATTGTCGCGTCTATTACTTTAAAATAAAGCAATCATTTCGAATTGGCTTTAGTGCCGAGATGTAAAACCACCCCTAGCTGTCTGCTATCCGAATAACCGTGGCCTGTAACACACAGCCGTAATATCGGACTGAAACTGAAACTTCAGCAAGGACAGTTAGTACCGAAGGTAAAGTTGGATATATCCGTGGATTTTGCATTGTTTTAATCCGTCAAGTCTCAAAAATTATTCCCGGGCGTCGCATATTGCTTGACAGGTTAATAGGTACTGTCAACCCTTATAACATATATAATATTCCAATGCGATATTTATACATATAATAAAATTGAAGTGACTTTTTGTAATATTGTAAAAACCGTTATTTACTACATGTATTTGAACATTTATACGATACATACTCCAAAATAACGTTTTGTGCAATTTTTGTCTGTTTGTCGGTCTGTTTTTTCCGGCTAATCTCTGAAATGGCTGGACCGATTTTGACGGGACTTTTATTGGCAGGTAGCTGATGTAATAACGAGTAACCATGGGCGTCGTTGATCACCTTGGTGTTTTCGCCGCTCGTTTGCCCCCTTCTCTTATAAAAAAAAAAACTAGGTTTATTTTATTTATTATATATTTACGTTAATTTTAGAAAAAGAACGCGCGGACGGAGTCGCGTGCGATACCTAGTATATTAATAAATGTACCAAGGACTCGAAACCCACTGTTAGGTTTTTCGTAGCTATTCAGTCTAGTGTCTAATAATTAGTGCAATTTTAATGTTAAATTTCATATAGTTTCCGGATCGCTTTCTCGTTTGTGTGTCACAAGGGTAAATGTTGATGCGATACAGCGATGCTGATTGAATCGGCGATAAAACAAATGGAACTCTCGCTCAATTTAAATAGATTGAATAGGATTTATGTTTCACTGTGAAGCCGGGATGTGAATAGCCGAATCCTCGACGCTATTATTTGTATTTCCACAGCCTAAATGCGATATACTGTCGAATTCATCAAAGCAAACCAATCCCTCTAAGTAATTGGATTATGATCTTATTATATTAGTTAAGTTTTACACGGGTAATTGTGAGTTTTATATGACCGAATTGGAAACAAACATTTAATTATAACAAAAAACATTAACGGTATGACCAAAAAAAAGTTAAATTGATTTAATTCTTTGTCCGCCGCTAATTGATAGTATGGACGTCATCATGTTTCACCTTAAATATGTATCGTTCAATTGTTTTCGCTATAAGTACTTCATTATGTCTTGGTAAAGATTGCATTTCGGAATTTTAAGTACAGTAACGAACGTCAAAAATCCGCTCCGGGCACTACAGTCACGGTATAAAACGGTTAACATATGCTTAAGCTAAAATGTATATTACAAAAACTAAGTTATTTATGGTGAATCCCTAAAAATGTATATCACAAAAACTAAGTTTTTTTATGCTAAATCCCTAACTGTCTATTTTCGCAGTTGATTTTATCTGTAACAAGTTAAGTAATCTCTTAGCTTATGAAGAACCTAAGACGTCGCATACATGTAACTTGAGTCGTCATTTGTTTAGTCTCACGAGTATTCATATTTTAATATGTGTTACTCTAAATACACTTACTTAAAATTTATAATATCGTTTCCTTCGAGTGTAGAACCTAACGATGTCTGAAATTCGTTATAATTTCATAAACTCGCCCGACGTTAGATAATAAAAGGCACTTGAAAACGTTAGAGGCCACTCAACGACCAGACCACTCGCTACCCCCTACCTTTCCCCACTCTTATTAATATCAGCGTATGCGTTGCAAAGTACATTTATAAGATGCCGGTTATGGTGGAAGCTACGTGAAGGCATATTTACGTATTTCAAAATTTATGCATGAAAACTAAAAATATACTGGAAGAATAACACAACCCTGAAAAATCATAAATTGTCCTCAATATAATTAGACATAATTACTATATGAAAAACCAAACGCCTAATTCAGGTATGATTAATCCGGTGTCAGTACCGACTAGTTTCGAGCCCATCGGGGTTCTTCTTCGAGGTGGTTGAGACTGGTATTATTCCGCGGTCGCGTCTCTCAGTGAAAGCCCCCGATGGGCTCAAAACTAGTCGGTGCCGACACCAGATTAGATATACGTGAGTTAGCCGTTTTATTTTTCACGAATATTTAAACAGTATAATAAATATAATAACGACCAAAATTAATGTTTTTTAGAAGACAGTTCGGCAATGATTATCTACCATTTAAGAAAGAATGTCTTTAATGTACCGCAAGCATTAACCTAATTTTAATATAACCTTCATGAATAAATATTTAATAAACTAAACCCAAGACATTTAAAATCAAGTTATCAAAATTGATCAGCCGATAAACATCGGCACATCAAAGTTATTACCGAATATAGTCAACACAAATTTCAATTTCGTCAGTCGATAATTCGGTTGTTATAAAGCATGCGGGGTGGGGGGTCCGCATATGCTTTTTTGCATATGGTGGCAAATGAGCAAGCGACCACCTGAATTCGCTAATATAGCGAAGCCATCCATGGTGGCGAAGGTACGTTGACGACATTTAATCGACGTAGGAAAAACATTTCTCTTTCATATGCGTCTCTACCTCTGCCAAATCCGTTTCCCCTCTCTTTCTTTCAGTTTCTCCTCTTCTTCTTTTTCTTCTTATAAGAAAAGGATGGGAAGGAATATCACTCATCAGACGAGACGCGGATTAGCTGCCACTTGTCGCCTCTCTCCTGTGTCGTCGTAGTATTGCGGTGGGCGAGCCGGCCTATTCGTGCGAATATGTTAGCGGGCTCTACCACTGTTAAATGCTTAGGCCAATAACTAGTGAAAATTATCAATTAATGATATAATCTGCAGTAAAGAAAAGTAAAAATAATGGTTCACGGTTCACGGTAATGTGGTGGAGGTAATCACTCGCACCACACATGCGAGCGCTAACGACTATATGTGGGTTTCGACTATTGACGTGTATAAGTCACTCTGCAGAACTCAGTTCACGTTTTCATCCCTCTTATTCTCTTTGGAAAAACAGAGACAGCAATATGTGTCAAACAAGAATCACAACAGTTTTACGGTTACAAGTTGTGAATATTCGTTGTCGCAGTGATTGCGTCCTTGCGAACTGTTTTCATTTCCCGCCGTCACACGTCAACTTGACGCCTGTCGAAGCTTCGCCTTGATGAAGCTGGGAGGTTGCGGCGTTGAACAAGGCTTTCATATCCATTGTGTCTGTTGCTACTGTTTAATATTTCTAACGTTAGATATAAAAATATAGAAAAGTTTGGTTTTATTATTTCTGATTTAAAGTAAGGGTAGTTACATTTTAGATTAATTTAGCTTTAATTTATTTAACCAGGACATTATAGGTTTCGTAACATACTAAAGGGATTAAATATTACTTATTCATTATTTTAAATTGACTTGACAATTAGGAAAAAGATTTAATAAATAAAAAAGTTTCAGTAACTGTAATTTTTTAGTGGAAATTATTTCATAAAATTTGTGAAGTATTTTTTACATAAACGTCATGTTTACGAACTGGTCATTAATAATTTACAAGTACTAGCTTTTACCCTCGACTCAAATCGAACGAAATTAAAAAGAACTTAGCAAATACCTTATGTGTTCCTTCTGACTATGCTCTATATCTATGCCAAATTTCATAGAAATCTGTTAAGCCGTTCTAGAGATACTTTCAAACATCTATATACATAAGTAAGATGTGGGAACCTATTTATATATATATCTCAAAAGATCTAGATACAAACTTGTATAGCGTATATTTGCACAGCTTTACTTCGCTACTTGGAAAGTGTTTGCTTAAACTTTAACAGTCCAATGGCAACTCAATCTCGGGCGGAAATGTTGAAGCCGCAGAGGCAATATACCGCGGCCCGTCTAGAACCGCTTCCCAAAGGACGCGTCGAGCCGAGCTATAATCCACCCAATTTCTAGCCAACATTAATTTGATAAACGGAACATGTAAACGAACGTCGTGACGACGAGTAACACGCGAAGTTTAAAAAGCTTGCCACATACAATAAAGATTGCCATTACTAGCAAAAGATGATGCAATTATTTAAATGTATATATATTAAGTTAAATATGTATTTTTGAAATTAGAATAGTCTGTTTTTTTAAACACATAATTAACAATCATTTACTTGATAATCCTTATCAACATCTTTTAAAAATATATATACTTTTGCTACTGATACCAAAGTTTTTTTGTTTTGTTCATCTATTTTCCTAAAAATAGGTGCAATACCACGACCACGCAGACCAAGCGGGCCAAGACCAAGGCGTGAAGTTGAAGCAATTCCGTCATCTGATGAGTGTAGTGTCGGAGGCTTAATTTCTTTCCTCTTCCCCTTTCCAATCGCAAAGAATGGAAAGTCAAAGAGGGATTGGATTTAATGGGATGCTTGGGTTTGGGAGTCTTTCCCTTTTTGTGCGTCCACTCCTCTGTTGATTAAAAGTAGGCAATGCATCTGCAAATGCGGATGTCTATGGGCAGCCGACGCATCGCTATTTTGGCTAATTCAGTTGACCGCTTGCTCGTTTGTCACCTTCTACAAAAAATCGTAATAGTGTATTCTGAATACTAGTAAAAAAAATCGAATTAATAACAAAATCTCTGATGTCCTTCAAAGTGAATATTATAATATTAAAACGCTATATGATATATGAAGTTCGTTTATCCGGAAAAGGTTTGCATTAGCAAATCAGAATAAATATGTTGAATTTATTTTGCTATCGCAGCAATACCTTCTAGGATGTATTTCGGATTTATGCCGAATAGGACCCTTATGGCGACCGCCTTGAGTAAAGAATGCTTATATTGTTAGTCTATAATGTCTCATTTTGTTTGAAATAAAAAATGACTTTAAAATTAACTGCATATAGTAGATAAAAAAAATTGAATTTGCTATTTAATTTTAGTGCCTAAGTTTTCCTTCACTTTGTTTTTATAGAGTTCAAAATCATTCAATTAGAGCTAGATTGTTCCTAATTTGTAATTGCAAATTGTAGTCTTGTAAAGGTCCATTTAACAGTGATCCGAGCGGCGGGCGTCGCTATAATTAATCAAATTATTCAATTAAACTCTCCGTCCACGAAACACCTTATTTTAAAGGATTCTGTTCCTTGTAATTCAATGCGCTACTCCCAAATGCTATTATTTCTAACAAAATTGAATCATGTTCGCAAGATGACGCTGTAAAGTAATTATAAGATCAAGTAATTATATACAATATATTCTGTTGATTAAATGAGGGAACGCATCTGAAAATTCGGATGTCTATAAGCAGCAGTCGCTTCGCTATTTTGGCGAATTCCGGTGACCGCATGCTCGGGTCACTTTGAATTATTTAAAAAGAGAACGGGTATATGTTCTTAAACATTTTATTTATTAAATTTACCTTAGACTAAATAAACAGATAATTTCGTTTTTAAAGTTACTTTTCTATAGGTGACAAATGTCTTAATCACTTTTCATTGTACAGGTGGTATTTTATTATATAGATTTAGAGGTAAACTTATTAATAACTGCTCGATATTTAATTAACAAATTTTATGTTTCCACGTCACGTTGAAATATTTACATTACAGCTGTTATTTAGTTTAGCGTCTGAAATAATGTTAATGTAACAGCTTTCGCGGAACGAAAATTATGTTTACATAAATCTGTTCTAAAAGTACAATTAAACAAGTAAAACAAATCTACAACCATAATATAGTGAAAAAGTTTTTTGATAAATCCCGAGCATTAAATAATTTCTATTTTTCTTAAAATCGTTTTTGCTCGATTGAAAGGATTGTAATCTTTAAATTTTAAGTTATTACCAATTACATTGTTATCGACTGGAAGCCTGTAATAATTGTCATAGAGCAGGTATGGGCAGTCACTGATCACAAAATTCAACTTAGAAAAAGTATGAACAAATGAGGAGCTAGTGCGAGTGATCTGTACGCCGCGGAATAACAATAAAAAAATATTTAAACGCCTATGAACTCATTAAATATTTATTTAGAAAAACGGCACGTTGGTAAATAAAGGTTCAACATACCCGTCATAGAGTATAAGATAAGGTACATAGAGTATACGTCATAGATGGTCAATAGATATTACTAACTTCTGTTAGTATGAATTTCCTTGTATTTTGTATCGCTAGAATACTTTTCTAATTACACTTTAATAGTCCAGCGAACTTTGTTAGCAAAAAAACACGTATTTTATGTTATTTATTAACTTACACCACGTGTATGTGTCAACGACATAGCAATAACGAACAAATTACGAAACAACCATATGGAAACAGTGTCATCTCTGTTTTATCAAAGAGTGTAAAAGAGATGATATGTTTTTGTATAAATGGAAACTAATAGAAAATGACGCTGTATGTTTATTACTCCTAAAAGGCTCATATAAATTCTTCTCACACTTTACACACACTACAGCATTACGTAGTTTCTCGTATTTTCTATTACGCACTCGAATAGACTGGCACATTGATCGTTTACGACATTATTCGAATTCCTTTGCAGTCTCGACAGATATTGTTTGTAGAGTACGTACGTAGTACTTCTATCGACATTCAAGTTTAATTCATCGAGTTTTTTTTTTGTTGGCTCTGCTATGTATAAGGAATGAAAATAAATACTGATGTTTATGTAACATGTACTATACAAGATAATACATTATTAAATAGTTTTCGGTAACTTAGGGTGATGGTCGGCAAACTTATTAACCAAAGAGACATATATGAACATTCCAACAATTTAAAAAATATTGGCAGCCAAATCTGCTTGTTTAGTAAATTAAATAAATACAGATGTGAACAAAAATAAAGGTTCGGTTAAGAAAGTTTGATTATCTCGGAAGATAAAGACGCTAGCTAACTGAAATAAATTGTGCATGATAGATAATTAAATATCCTTAAAATAAAATAAAATATATTTATTAATTTATTTATATTTAATTACAAAACATAAACTTATTATCCAAGATTACGTAAGATATCCTTTTTCTTTAAAGTTTAGAAATTTTTGGTAAGTCCGGTTTGTACATATGTTGTTTTTAATTTTAGGCACAATTCCAAGTTCTCATCAATAAGACGACTTCTTAATTTAGTCTTGATTTTCTTACCAAGTGTTTTATAAATGAAAGTATTATTGCGTCTTAAATCCTTTCGTGGATATTTGTGTCAGAGCCACAGCCATCCAAAGAGCCACATACAAATCTGGAGCCGCACTTTTCAAACACTCTCATAGGGTAGGTCCACATATCTGAAAAGAAATTCATAAATATCTGTGAAATCAACCAACCTACATTGGGCCAGCGTGGTTGACTAAGGCCTAGTCACCCCTAACTTAGGGTAGGCTCCGAGCCCCTCAGTGAGGACGTAAAGTGAGCTGATGATGATGAACATAGAGTAGGGTAGTAATAGGGCATTTCAAATGAAACTTTAAGTAAATTTATAAAGACAAGTTTAGTGGACCTTTTTTTACTCTTTTTTGAATCACTAAACAAGATTCTGATCGCTATTTACTCTGTGGTACTTATTTTTCTTAATCCGCTATCATGTTTACCGGACGAAGGCCAATTCTCGATGCAATCTACGATCGACTCGTTAGTCGGAACTAACTGTCGATCTATAAACGTGGGGCTAACCACGTGCTGGTTATGCCGTTTCCCACAGCAAACTGCGACCTAAAGCGATCCACTTAAACCCCTTTTCCACTAATCCATCAGTACCCAATGAGCAAGAATGATCATGGATCATTAGAAAATTGCACAATATTTAATGTAATTCAAATTAAAATAAAAAAAATATTATTTTACAAATGTGTATTTGTTTTGCTGACTCTAGTTTTTTGTACGAAACCTTGCGTTTTTGTTTCACGAACATTTCTATTTGATAGACTTTGTGTTTTTCTATTCGCCAGTACAAATGATACATACAAACCAAGCGCAACCTCTGCTGCCAGTCTACACGACTATTCGCTTAGTGTAAAAGACATCTTATAAGGCAAGCCTGTACCGAGCGTGCTCTGAATCGGCATGCGCTCATTATCCGACCCTATTCATTACCGGGCTGAATAACTAATGGCGTACCGTCTTACACGTCTCACAGTTAGTTTCAATGAAGTCGGTTCCCGAGGACGGAAGCGCTTAACATTGCTATAAATTGGACTCTTCGAAACACTTGATCTGCTTTTATAGATTTATAAACGAAGACATTTAAAATACTTCCAAATACTAAAATTTTTACAATATCTATAGATCAGCATAGATAACTTTTAAACTACTTGGAAGTTTTTCATTAAAAAATTGGACCACATGCCCTTTGTAATTTTTCTTTCCCTGGGTAAGTTTAATATAAAAAAATCACCCCTCCCTGCCCTACCACTAGCCTAGATCATCGGCTGGCGACGCCCTTGATAGGAGTAACCTAAGTAAGCTATAACATAAAAGAACTTATGGAGAATGAACACGCTATAATGTTCTGAGTGTAAAGTTGGGTGACTACTTCGAATAAACTTAATTTGTTTTAAAAATGATAATCGTTAAATAAATAAACCACAATGTGCAAGTCCCACTTGTTTTTTGCAGAACATGTCATTTCTGTCGACTGTCGGCCGAACGCAGAACAAAAAATATGAAAGACGTCCTTTTAATGTCTTTATTGCAGTGAAACTTAATGCCTGTTCACATTAATGATCTGGTTAATTTCACTCGTAAACAAGTCCGACCCACAAATAAGAAGAGCAAGAGTAGTGAATGAGCGGGAGAAAGATAATAGTCAAATTTTAGTTCAAGTTAGATTTTGTAAATAAATGAAATTTAAAAGCTTCTATGAAATAAACCATAAACTTGCAATATCATCGAATTTGTCTACACAACTATAGTTATAAACTTAACAGTATCAAATATATTATTTCAGTACACGGGGGCAATGAGCGGAGGTTGCGGGGGTGGTGGCACGCGGGTGCCCACCGCGGCGTCGCCGGCTAACACCGCGTCGTCGTCGTCTTCCAACACGGGCTCGGCGGGCGGCACGCGCTCCACCAGCCTCAGCACGGGTCCGCCACCCGCCAGCTCGGCCTCCACAGGCGCACCCAGCGACCAGCTCAGCCGCACTAACCTCTACATACGCGGCCTCGGCCAGAACACCTCCGATAAGGACCTTGTCCAGATGTGTCAGATGTAAGTTACCTTTCATCTCTTTGTGAATATACTCAAGTAGTCTTGTATGCCATCGTCTTAAAGCTCTGTTCTAATTTCCAGGTACGGCAATATAATTTCAACAAAGGCAATATTGGATAAAAATACAAATAAATGTAAAGGTAAACAACATTCGTACGTACTCTATCCCTTTCTTACACTATCATAGTTACTGTATATTTCCTGTACCTACATAATATATGTTACTCGTACTTCTAGTTGAACCTTATCAGTGCATAGATTCACGTATGTATGTAACGTATATGATATTTAACATGTTACTGTTTCAATATATTTTGCATTGAAAGACTTAATTCGTAACTGATATTAATATTTTCTAGACTACCATATATCTTCATTAAAATAATCCATCTATGGTGAGAATTTTTTTCCAATATATGCACGATTCTAGATTCGATTTATTCATGTTTACCTTTTTCATAAGATATATATCATGATATGTTGATTTCACGTATTGTTTTCGTAGCGTCATCCACACTTTATGCACCAAAGCACAAATAACTTTCTAAATTTAACTTTACAATGATGGCACGCGCATCAATCGATGTATTCGATGCGAACCTTTGCGATCATTCTGTCATCCCGCTACTTTGTGTAGGCAAGTAGGTATGTTTGTCACTAGTTTATAATGTTTTATAGATATTTGTTACTATATGTTTTAAATTCTTAGATGTCCTCTATTATAAGCATGTCATTTTAACTTTGACGACCGACATAAAATCATTTCATTATAAAATGTTTTAACTTTTATCTCCGCAGGGTATGGTTTTGTAGATTTCGAAACGATCGCGTCGGCGGAGGCGGCGGTAAAAGGATTACAAGCGAAAGGTGTTCAGGCCCAGATGGCTAAAGTGGGTATCTGGTTCCTGCGTAGACAAAACCGTGTACGTTGTGCATGCAAGTAATACTATTATGACTAACCGCCTCATCCTAACCCGCTCTCATCCAACTACATTGGTACCAACATTACAGAATCGATTCTTATACATGTACCCTGTCATCAACAGTTTCAGATGAAAAATCAACTCAATGACGTATGTATTTAAGTAAAAAATACTACGACATTATTTTTCAATAGTAAATAACAACAAAGTAAAAAGAACACTATATTTCGTTATGTATAAAAACCAAAATTTCTTTACCATAATACTAAACACTTATAAGATTAAAATCATACACAATATTACTTTTTAACTGAACTTTTTACTGTTCTTTACAATAGTTAAATGTAAATGAGTGAAATGATATCCCAATCCATTCCCTTATTCCGTCTACCATTACATATAGTTTATAATACACTTTTAATCATGTGGCCGTAATATTTGAACTTTAAGAAAACATTACTGCTAGAATCAACACAATATACAAACAAATAAACATAAATAATTAATGGTAAATAATTTCCATTCATGATAAAATCAAAAGACTTCTTGATATTCTACAGCCTGGTGCAGGCTTATCTTGATTAGATTCCTTAGGTCCAGTTGTAACGCCAGTACACATGCATCAATTTCTATAATCGATCCGTCAGTTTGTGTTTGGGGTACCGTGACAAGCGATAGTTTCGCGCGTTTGTGCATCCGTACGGCGAGAGACTAGTTCGTTGTAAGTATTCGCTATCCTGTCAGTGGTTCGCTCGGCGCCGACATAATGCTTACCTAACTAACTTGAGACATGTCCATCCTGTCGTCTTGTATATCGTTTGCTTTAGCGTCATAACAATGTACTATCGCTACTGGGCTCTGGGTATTTCTATGCTTTCAATATTAAATAGTGTGTATGCGAATTAACCAGCTTCATAATCTCTATATGCTGATATACTCCAATATCCTTGATAACATAACTACATATAATAATTAATATATTATAGCGTATTAGATCTTAACCGCTGATTTACAAATTGGCCGAGTTGGCTTCAGTTCTAGATTATCTATGCGGGCTTTAAGCTAATTTCAATATTAACACAAGTATTCTGAGACAGCCTTTCATTCCTGTTTTGAAGCGTTAAGGTGATAAATAAAACTAGATCTTCTTTGATTTAAAGTATACTTCAGTAACGTACTTGAGATTAAAAAAAATAAACATTTCATACTTTCATACACAGATTTTAATTCCATTTTAATGACACTTTCTTTTTAATTACACTTAAATTTCAAATTCGAATTCCAAATTTAAATTCACGTATCATGAAAATAATAGGAACCATTGAACGGTTACTTGATCTGTGCTTTGTACGCGTTCGCAGCAACAGGAGCAGGATCCGACCAATCTGTACATGGCCAACCTGCCGCCGCACTTCAAGGAGAACGACGTCGACCAACTGCTGGCCAAGTTTGGGCAAGTGGTGTCGACGCGCATACTACGCGACACGCACGGCCACAGCAAGGGCGTGGGCTTTGCTAGGATGGAGTCGCGCGAGAAGTGCGAGCAGATCATTCAGGTAAACGTGAATTACAAACCTATCAGTGAGGTTAGTAAGAAAAAAGAATGTTAAACAGACCAGATAGCAAACCAGACTCAAATCCAGACACACTAACCTAGCAATAACCTTAAAAATAAAATCTATCCAAAATAGTGTTATGCATCCTACTAATATTATAAACACTAAATTTTATAAGAATGATTTGAGTAGGTTACGCTTTTATGCAAAAACTAGTGAATGGATTTTGATTAAACTTTAGAATAATATAGCTTGGAATGGAATAACATACAGGCTATAATTTATAAAGATATTGTGCGAATTATGCAAAATATAACCATATCTTTATCTCTATATTTCTTCATATTTACTATATATTTCTTTTAAACTAGTTATCATATTTTGCGCACATCTTATCTAAGTACCCTTTTAATCTATGTCTTGTCAATATGCATTCTCTTTTGCAACATGTTTCTGTACGGATTATTTATTTTATTTTATTTTGTAATCGTATGTAAGTATGTAAATTTATAATTGCGGCCTATCCACCGCTGCTACTGGCATGCGGATGATCTCAGGGTTCTTGTGGAAGATCAACGCTGGGTGTCTCATTGAGCAGCACCCAGCATTCAAAACTGAGCGTGGACCCAATCCGGTCAGCATTACAATGCTTATTATAATATAATCTCTTATTTATAATAATTAATACAATTTTTTTTTCTACTTAATTATTGTCATGTATTTTTTCTCTTTTGTTGTTTCTGATTGTGTTGTTGTGTTGTTAAGGATTAAATGTTATTTTATTTTATTTTATTTATATAAGTGTAATGTTTAGATGGATATTTGTTTGAAGGTATCTCCAAAACGATTCAACGGATCTCAATGATATTTGGCACAGATATAGAATACAGTCAATACAGTGGTTAAACACATAGGGACTTGCAAAGTTTTTTTTAATCCCGTGCGGACGGGTTCGCGGGCTAAACCTATTGTGTAATAAATGATCTGTTTTTATTTCATTTTTTTTATATTACAAGATTGCAAACGAGCAAGCGGCCACCTGAAATTGCTAAAATAGCGAAGTGACCGCTTCCCATAGACATCCGCAAGTGCAGATACGTTGCCTACCTTTAATCGACGGAGGAGTCGCACAGAAAGGGAATATTTCCTCTTCCTATGCGTATCCTCCCCCGTAAAGTCCACTTCCCCTTCCTATCCTTACCTTGTAAAATAAGGATGGGAAGGAAAAGAGGACTAAAAATAGGGCTCCGGCACCACACTCATCAGACGAAACGCAGAATTGCGTCCTCTTGACGCCTGTCTTCTGTGTGGTCGTGGTATTGGTGTGGGCGAGCCGGCCCATTCGTGCGAATATGTTAAAGCGGGCTCTACCACTGTTAAATTTAATTTAATATTTCTTGACATTTAACAGCAATAGATTTGTTTAATTTTTAGGTGTTTAATGGTAACTCGATACCGGGAGCTAAGGAACCGTTGCTTGTGAAGTTCGCCGACGGCGGCAGCAAGAAAAAGTCGCTCTACAAGCAGAACGACAACAGCCGAATGTGGCGGGACAACAACGAGTCCATCACTCAGGTACTACTATAATCAATATTTATACATAAAAAACATATAAACCATATGGAAATAGGAATAGAGCTTCGCTTACAAAGTATAATAACTAGCAACTTAGTTGAAATTGACTTAGCTATAAAGGCAGCAGTTACCTTTATTTTAATACTAGAAAATGTTGTTTGTTTGCACACAATTTTACATACAATATTGCGATCTTAAGTGAAACAAACAAAGTAACCTAACATCCTACAGCGTACAGGATATAAACCGTGGTTCATATTCTTAAAGTTTGCCAATGTTTGACAAAGCGAATTAAATTTGGCGAATATAAAATTGGTTATTAAAAACATCGTTCCATGATAAAGTTACGTTATATTGGTAAAGTTAATATCTGATAGAGCGTCGGTGGCTCAGGAGCTAAGCACTTGTCTTGTAATCTGCAGGTCCTGGTTCGTATCCCGCCAAGTGTCAATGTGTTTTTCGATTGTCGAATTTCACATGTACATTTACCCGACGTTTTTACGGTGAAGGAAAACATCGCGATGCAACCTGCACATATCGGCGAACAAATTCAAAGATGTGTGTGAAGTCAACCAACCCGCACTCTGCCAGCGTGGTTGACTAGCCCAGTCACCCCTAATTCAGGGTAGGCTCCGAGCACCTCAGTGGGGACTATACGTCCCGTGAGCTGATGATGATGATGATGAATGTCGTATTTAGATCCTAAAGGCCATTGTTATTTTATCAGATATGTATTATGATTTGGTATTGTCTTTTTTTGTTTTAACATTTTATTTTACTTTTTTATCAACTTTTTTTTTCAGTGTTTATAATATACGTTTTTTTATTTATTTTAGGAATGAACCGAAGCCTACCTCTTAAAGTATTTTACTTTGCAAGTCTATTATTTACATTCGTTCTTTTTAATTTATTTTTGTTTTTTACTCCACTATAGATTGTGCTGATGCAAACTGAGGATTATTGCATTGGAATGAGCCTTTCTGATCACTGATTTTGTAAAATTTCATCGTCATTGAGTGTCCATGTACATACTGTATACAGGGTATAAGGATCGCCGCGCACAACGTATAACTACGCCCTTGGAATGCGATGCCATATATTTATGTATATGCACAAAGTAAAGCTTACTTTGGTCTGAGTTCAATTAAAGATCTTGAGCCGAAGTTTTTTAATACAGAATTTATGTTTTTCCGTGGTGCGTGTGCTTCTGCTTGAAGAATACCCTGTATAAAGTGTGTGATCTCGGTGAAGCGTGTGATAGTGCGGTTGTCAGCAATGAAGGACGCGTGGAGACGTTGAGCAGACGGTGTGGTTCCAGGCGATGAGCGTGAGCGGCGTGTACGCGGGCGGCGTGGCGGCGGGCGGCGCGGCGGAGTGCGGCAGCGTGTACCGCGGCGCCGGCGTCTACGGCCTCGCCTACCACCCCCAGCTGCACCACCCGCACCCCGCCGCCTGGCTGCCCTACGCCGCGCTGCTGCCGCCCGCGCACCCGCACGCGCACCCCGCGCACCCCACGCACGCCGCGCACCCCGCGCACCCCGCGCATCCCGCGCACCCCGCGCACGCCGCGCACCCCGCGCACCTTCCCATCGACTCCGTGCCCAGCCAATACGTGAGTAATTTCTACATTTACTATGAAATAGCAATTACAAAACGAATCTATTGTAAGTACTCCGTAAGTCTTATGCTCATGACCGTTAAGTTGTCCAATTTTCTATAGTAGAAGATATTCTGTCCACTCTACCGTCGTTTAGTAACATATAGGAGTCGCAGACAAACAACTCACGTCGATACCGACCAAGAAGGAATATTCAGTCACAACAAAAATGAACAAAACGACTGAATTCTTTTCCTTTTCCAGGTGAACTGGGACAGCCTAAGGCCAGAAAATGAATTATACGTGAGTTCACACATTAAATTGCAAAGTCGAACGCTCCTCACTTCAAACGAACATATGCATTGTCCCATTGCTTTGCCATATTCACTGTTTAAATGTTTGTCGCTTACTAGTTTAGAGGTAGGAGAAATGGAGTGTAAGCGAGGCGCGGGTGTGTTTCAGTACTTCCCGTCGCCGCCGTACCAGTTCTTCGCGGGCCCGACGCCGCCCATCATCCAGATGCCGATGGAGAGCGAGCAGGCGTCGACCGCGGCGTCGCCGGACGAGGCCTACCAGCCCTACCCGGCCAAGTAGACGCGCCGCCACTACCCAAGCTGTACACGAGCCAAAAATCAAAGCAACTGTGACTTTTTACGATGTTAATTTGTTTTAGTTTTAATTTGCGGCCGTTGTAGACTTCATCGAAAGCTCCGCCCTGTCTCTCGTCGCCTGTTCACTATTTATTTAGTCGCCGGCCCGCGCCCGCACCGGCCGCGCCCGCACCACCCGCGCCCGCACCGGCCGCGCCCGCACCGGCGCAAGCGCTGTGTTGTTTTGATGAGGTCTTTTGACGGTTCGAGGAGAGGATTTGATGTATAGGTTATAGCTGCAATTTTAAATGTGTTTTGACATTTTAATTTTATTATTGTTTTATGGAAAAAATTTAATGGTAAGATTTTAGGCGCAGGTTTTGAACACGTTGACAAGATTATTTAAGATAGTTAGGTATTTATTTTAGCATAGTATAATTTCTCGATTGATTTTTTTTAAATTAAACTTTTCCTCGAACGGGAATATACATTTTTATTTTTGATTCAGTGTCATATATTGTAAGATAAGGGGGATATTTCAATCGCATAATGAACACATCACGACTTAATGTTGAACAAATTGTGCAATCTTAATTCCTAATCTTGTAAGAAGGGAGGCATTTTATATGAGGGATGTATTGGAATGTAAAGATTTTATAAAGATATAGTTTCCTGACATTTTCCAGGATTAGAATGAGCAATATCAAAAGCGGTAGGTGTGGAAAAGTTTTTTGAAATGGTCATATCATGTTAAAAATGTATACCAATGAAATTGTAAAGGTAAAAGGAACGCCTTATGTGTGTTATGGTAAGGAAAGACAAACATACCGATTAGATCTTGTGAGTAAAATTTGTTAAGAAGATTTAGAATCTTTCGTTGAGATATAAGTATTTTTAAAATACAAAAGAAAGTTGGTTTTGTCACGTTATAGTTAGAAGGGCAGATTAAAAATAAAATGAATATGGTCGCGATGCGTGTTAGCGACGGTCGATATTTGAGCCACGACGTTGTGTTATGAGTGGAATTGAATGTTTGTGCGTCCAACGTAGTTTGTCATGGTGCTCATTTGGTTGGAAAGAGGTCTATATCGATGAACAGTACAGTATTACCTACGTTAAAAATTCGGTCACCGGTAATTGGTAATTTGAAAGCATTTCAATATTATTATTTACTATTTTTTGGGTGTTAAATATTTCCGATTTCACGTGCCGGAATATCCCAGCCGCTTGAGTCTTGCGAAATAATTGAATAAAAAAAAATCGTTTTGTCATTGAATACGCAAAGCTTTTTTTATGCATTCTCACGAGCTCACAAATCCGTTGTATGCGTAGCCTAGCCACATCGCTTCGTCGTTTTCAATATTAGATGCTTCTTCAGGATTTATGTTGTCTATAAATATTAACTGAATGATAATAGTTATTCCTAATCGATAACGTCGTTGCCAAACCCGTCAGACTGAATTGTATACCGTAAACTTCCAATAAGTTATTTCTTCTTCCGTGTTTAATCGTTAAAAAATAGAATCGACATGAATTGCAACCCTTAAAGAGGCCAAGGCATCTCGCTCGCCGGCCAGTGGCTATTGGCCAGTGGTCAACGGGCGGCGGCTAGAGATCCGTGGCCAGTGGCTATTGGCCAGTGGTCAACGGGCGGCGGCTAGAGATCCGTGGCCAGTGGCTATTGACCAGTGGTCAACGGGCGGCGGCTAGAGATCCGTGGCCAGTGGCTATTGACCAGTGGTCAACGGGCGGCGGCTAGAGATCCGTGGCCAGTGGCCAGCGACGTAAACACGCGCTCACATCTAGCAATAAGCCGTATTTAACGTCTAGTTATACATTTTATGAGTCTATACAAACTTTTGTACGACGAAACTGATGCTCGAAATACGTGAATAATAAAGTGATACTTTTTTGAGAATGATGTACTGAATGAAAACCGTAGTTGTTATGTTGAGGCGGTCGGCACATTCCACTAGAGAACTTCGAACATAAAAAATTCCACGATTGATTTCCACATTATGAGTTGTGAAGGATTCGAAATCCGAACAGTGAACGCCAACTGCGGCATTATCGAGCACATTTTGTACCATCACGTAGGTTTTGGGTACACTTTATGACTTTATATGAAATTTGATATTTTTTATATTGAATATATATGTATAAATTATACATGGATATGTATACATGTATACACATTGTTGATGGGTGCGAACGGGACCCGCTATATCGCAACTGTTTAATTCTATTTTGGCACGTCGAGAATTCATCAGAACCAAAGTATACAAATCATTAAAGTTGAGTAAGATGTAGGAAAATATTTATACAACTCAGGGACTGAAGACTAGGTAAATGTTTGATATTTACTGTATTTTAACTGACTTTATTCAAAACCTGTGGACCGATTAAATTAAAATACAGGAACTGAGATTAGCTTATAACAGGTTTTGGATGAAAACGTAGCATTTTGATCAATGTACTAGATCTATTTATGTTTTTATTACATCATAAATATGTTGAAATTTACCGTATAAGAATTTTACTTTTATACAGCTTAGCTTTTCACTTTTACAACACAATTTCACTAATAATATTAAAACGATGTTTATTTTTAATGTAAAGGCGTCATATAATTAAAAAGGCAATTGCTAAAATGTTTGCGGACATTCAGTAACCGACTGCCCTTGCGAGTTACGGCCCCAATTATATTATGTTTGTGAAAAGTGAGATTTTGTTTTTAGGATTACATTTGAAAAAAAACACCCGTAGATCAGTTTTATATTCGTATAATTCTGGATCAAGCCAAATTTAGTATACTGTATACAAAACCGCCTTTACAATTGACTACTGAATGCATCAACCACGTTTGGTGCTTAGTTTAGTGACTTGTTCGTTTAGTGTTCGACATATGTACGAGTACACTGTGGCTTCCTGTCAAAGCAGTCTTCCGATAGATATTTCCACTAATATTTTCGTTTACGATCGATGTCATAATATTATAAATTCGAATTATAATTTAACAAATATACATAATATTATATACAAAATGTGTAAATGTGCTCCTATTCTCTAACGATCGTTCGTAAACATCCATAGAATATACCAAACTATTTTGTCTTAAATTTATATTAGTATAAACGAATTATTTTCATTCCAAAGTCGATACAATTTTCCCTTATTTATCGAATAACTGTGTAATGTATGAAGGTGATTAATGTGAAGCAATTGGTAGCGTAGAGAGCGAGTCGCGCCACGTAGCGTAGCGCGTAAGCGACGTCACCGTTAAGGCGAGATGCGCCGACATATTATTTTTCTAATGCTTTCCTTCCATTGTGAGCAATAAAGTTGATTTGACGGTAGTGCCTTCGGCTTCGTTCGGTGACAGATGTGGAATACATACAGTAAAGCCGCTGCGAGTGCTTTACACAATATTTTTACACGTGATAGAGGAACTTACCGTGTTCGTAACAAAGTAGGGTTAATGATAAAACTATTTTGTAGTAACAACTTGATAATGATATAATGTGGCTTGTCTAATCGTTGCATTTTGCACACATCATTTTAAAAATTAAATCGAAAATAAAGTTGTAGATGTTCCTAGTAAAACTCACTTCGACATTCTTGACATGTGTGATTTGTCTCCTGTACGGAGGTCGTCTGCCTTGCGAGACGCAAAGCTATATCCGCAGATCGAGTGCACAAAATGCATATTGGGAAACCGTTTCATGAAAACCAAAATAATTCGAAATTCAAAATCATGTCGATAAGTTGAAGTGTTAAGTAAATGTTTTAAATTAAGTCATATATGATAAGTGATCAGGTCGTTTTGGAAGTGAATTTTGGAGAAATAAGAATGGTGACGAATCGATGGCTAGATATAGGTCTTAGGTATAACATAGATAGGTTAGAATAGTAAAAAAAAATGTTTCGACGCTAAGATAAATAGAATAGAGACGTAGAATTAATATATTCGGCGGGGGCTCGGGGCGTGCGCGCCGCCGCCGGCTCTAGGGTAGTTTCCTTTGTTAGTTTATTAAATAATTTAATTTGAATGGACTGAAGCCGCGCCCCGCGGCCGCGCCCGCGCCCGCGCGCCCCGCCCTAGCTCCTAAGCAAAACTAAGAGAATTAGTGTCAACACATTCTTGCGATAAGTTTCAGTTGGACGAGTTTGCTTTCACCTCTTTTGTTATGTAGTTGAATAAGTGTAAAGAAAGAAAATTAATTGAAAAAAAACTGTCGGATGTGTCGATACGATTGTATTTGTCCAATGTGTATTATTATAGGGTGGCGTTCTACCCGGCAGACTAGTCTAGATCGTAGTTTAGCATAGATAAAAATTTAGTTAGGTAGCCTAGGAATACGAAATGCAAAAACATAAAACTCCATAAAATGTAAAAAAAAAATGAAATGAAATTGTTGGTAAGAAAGAATATTTTTAAGGGACATGTTGCTTCGTTGTGTTATGAGGTCGGATTTGGCATAACTATGATAATAGTGTAGAGCATTTCTCTCAGAGAAAACACATAGAGGAAAGTTATGTATCTATTTTGTTACAAAGTGTTTGCAAGTTTCTATATAGTGCTATGAGCATTTTACGTGACCCGCATTATTTATAGTTATGCTGAATGGAAAAAAAAACTAAAGTAATATATAAATTAAAACAAAATGGTACTAAGAAGCATGTTTTATTGTGACGAGTCGTGTTCCTTTGCATTGAACATATTTTGTAAGAGCAAATGATTGAAATAAAACAAGCAAAACCAAACGGTGTCTTTTCATTTAACAACAACCCAATCTAAACCAACTGAACCTGGCATTACAACTGTAACTCATATGTTCATGTAAATTAGCATAAATTATTTTACATACACAATACATTACAATAGGTGGAAACTACGAAAAAATATGCTGCTGCAGGAAATATTTAACAAATAAAATATATGAAACCTAAAAATTCAAAATTGAAGCAGTCTAGCAGCCTCTTACTATAGTATAATTACCATAATCTTTGCTAGCAAGCATTTATATATATATCGTATATTGACAATGGGCATATGTATTAATGTTACAAATTTAAATAAAGCTATATTTAATAAATAAAAAACAGTATTTAAAATTTATAATAACATTTAGAGATCCTAATTATTTGCTTGTAATTAAATAAAAATCTGTGTGTAAAATGTAATTAAATAATAATTACGCCATCTCAAACACCAATCAGAGCACGTGACGTCATATCAATGGCTCTATGGCAGTGTTGTGAAATTCAGGTCAATTAGCCGATTTAATTATTTTGAAACGCTTATAATTATTAAGTTTGCGTGTTTTTCATTATACAGACTCCATTACTAAGTGTTTTTATAATTATAATATATGTTTCGAGCGAAACTTTCAAGCATTATGACAATTAAGCATTACAAAATTAAAACTAGCAGCGAATTCAATTTGCATCTGGTCACACTGAAAAGCTAACAGTGGCGGAAGTTTACTTCTATAAAAATTTAACACAAAAGTATTACCTTCCACGACAATTGTAATAACAAGTTAATAGTATCATCCTCTCCTGATATTTTTTTCGTCTTTACAATAAAAGTTTGACAAATATAACATGTTCATAAAAAATTTCGAAATTAAAGATTGACAGGCCGCGAGATTTGTTTTGTCTCTGTGGTTTTGATGTCTCGACATGTGACATCATGTGACAGTTTGGAGCATTTTAGAGGGAAATTAATAAGCTGATTTTATTCACGTGTTTTTTAATTGAAAATTTGAGTATCTCATTGCGTAATATTTTTAGTGTTTCTACTATGTATGGTCTATATACAAAATAAAAGCGATTCCGAATTGGCACACGTCTATTGTTGATTTTATGAAAACAACAAAATACTCTCATTACATAAAACAAAAAAAAAAACTTTACAACAAAGGTATGCGTGAGAACTGCTTGCTTATAAATAAAACACAAAATTGAAAAACTTATTTTATATTTCAGTTGTAGATTTACAATTTGTTGGAGTTATTGAAAAATGTATTATATGACATAACCTTACTTTATTTCAAGAATATAGTAATTACAGGAGGCATAGCACAAAAAAGTACCAGAAAGTATTCGTATTTTTCGACAAGATTTGTATGAGGTTTTTTATTGTCGGGCATAAAGTTTGAAACACAAATATCCTCACAGTTAAGGTTCCAAATTTCCAATCACGTGATGGAGAGTTCGAAACCCGCTATTAATTATTGTCATAAACCATAAAGCACAAGCCTACAGCTTAGTCAGAATAGTTACCAAGAAATATTAGTTATTAGAATATAAGTTGATAAAAAACTGCTAATATATTTAAAAAAAAATACACTAACAAGTCTCATACAAACTTTGTATGACGTTACAAATACGTTTTCCCAATTATACCGACCCCCTGATTCCAAAAAAAAATAAAAATTTAAACAATCAATGACACATTCGCAACTACCCACATTTTCAACAGTTCACATACAATGTCCCACAAGTCAACTTTGACTGAAGTGAAGTCACTGTAACGGAGTTTACTTGACATGTAATCATGCAGATGACGTTGCATGTTTTGCTTTAAATATTCTAACAGTATTATCACAGGAGCCGCTGACGAGAAGCGCTGGGTTGGACCAGTCACAACACAGCACTTTGTCTTCATGACCTGTTAAATCATACAGCGGTGTTCTTGGACTGAAAAGGGAAAAATAAATTACCAATGGTTGTACTCAGGTTGTACTAAGAGCGTCGGTGGCTCAGGGGCTAAGCACTTGACTTGCGATCTGCAGGTCCAGGTTCGAATCCCGCCATGTACCA
>JAAOEG020000005.1:4663364-4675362 GCA_011763625.2 Papilio bianor
TTTGCCACCTCTCTGTATTACTTGATCGTAGAATGTTTTCCATTTCTCTCTATAACTGGATCGTAGAATATCTGCCATCTCTCTGTATTACTAGATCCTAGAATTTTTGCCATTTCTTATGAACTAAATAATTTGAATACTTTCACCCTCTTCTCGTTCTTCTTTTAGGTTCTAATCCTAGTACTTTTTTCGTGCTATGTAATGTTTAGTAAAACCTTATCATATCTTTAAAATATCAAATTCTATTTTCATCTATTGAGGTTTCAATTGTATTGTATTGGTACAGGAAATCTACTGCCTAGAGCCAGCGGAGTCGGACGAAGGCAGGTTGGAGGCGATAGCTCGCCGCAACATGCCCGCGAGCAAGTTCGGCGCGCTGCTTGCCGAGCACCGCGTGTCGGAGGTGCTCGCCGCGCGGCCCGCACTCTTGCAGCCAGAGGACTTGCTCAGTCTGGGCAAGAATGTTATCACACAGGTATACATTATTAACAGTTTAAAACTTTGATCATGTTTCATTCCAAATTAACGTTAAATTCAGTATTTCAAAATGTTAACGGAAATAACACAATTTTATGTGGATTGATAATTGTGGATGAAGTGACATTGTTTTTCTTAATCAAAAACTTATCAGATTATTTCTAATCTTACTGCTATTAAAAGCGAAATTTTTAGATGGATGTATGGATGGATAGATGCTTGGATGGATGTTTGGATGGATCAATGTTTAGAGTAACTCCAGAACGACCCAACGGATTTCGGTGAAATCACACCCGTAGGTTACTTCACAGGTTTATTTTTTTAATTTCGCGTGGACAGAGTCGCGATTGAGAGCTAGTCTACTAATTTGTCTTATAACTATTTCACTACACATTATATATTAATAATTGTTATTTTATCCTCATGTTTTATATTGCACTAACAAAATAGGCAAAAACTTGAAAATATCATAATTTGTATGAAAATAACGTTTCAGTTTCTATCAGCCGCTCCTCACATGATGCCACCAATGAGTTTGCTATGTACGCCGATACTTGAACACATATCTGGTCAGAAAGAATCGGAAACCGCTGAAGAGGAAGAAGTCGAAGAAATGGACGTAGAGGTTCTCTCCAGCGATGACGAGGAAGTCGACAAGAAAGATACATCGCCGTCTCCAAAAATAGCAGAACTATGGACTCCGAACTACGAAGAAGTCAAGGAGAAAAGATTGAAGAAAATATTAAACGAACCCTTCCTTGATCTACATGACTCGCAAACTATATTTGAATAAATAGTTTAAAATTATATTTAGTTTTTCTTGTTTCACACGAGCCTCATCTTTTTTCGCAACTTTTTGTAGCTAAAATTTAAACACATTAACTGCCACAACACCACGGATAGGTCAACGCAGCGTGGGTAGGCCTTCCGCAAGATGTACCGACGACTTGGTCAGGGTTGAGGTAGTGTCCTGGTCCTGTCCCGACCATCATGGCGATGTCTGCGGGAGGTTGCCCAGCATTGGGCAACATACGGCTCTCAAGAAGAAGAACTGCCACAAAAAGATTTATGTTTGCTAGTGACTAGTGCTCCCTTACAGTAACTATAAAATGACATATTTTACACCTGCTACAAAAACATTTTTTACGTGATAGACCCAACATCTGTTGCACGAATTGGTTCGCTGCAATACCATGACCACACAAGACACGTCAAGTGGAAGCAATTCCGCGTACAGTCTGATGAGTGTTCGTGTCGGAGGCTACATTATAGTCCTCTTTCCCTTCCCATCCTTTTTCTTATAAGAAAAATGGGTAGGGAAAGTATATTTAACGAAAGAAGGTACGCATATAATTGGAAGTATCTTTCTATGCACCCCTCCCCCGTAGATTAAAGGTAAGGTAATTAAGGCCTTCAAATGCGGATCAGGTGACCGCTTGCTCGTTTGCTACCTTATAATATAAAAAATGCATTAAATATCATCATCATCATCAGCTCACTGGACGTCCCCACTGAGGGGCTCGGAGCCTACTCCAAGTTAGGGGTGACTAGGCTTTAGTCAACCACGCTGGCCCAATGCGGGTTGGTTGACTTCACACATATATTTTGAATTTCTTCTCAGATATGTGCAGGTTGCATGTTTTCCTTCACCGTAAAAACGTTGGGCAAATGTACATATGCTATTCGAAAATCGAAAAACACATTGGTACATGGCGGGATTCGAACCTGGACCTGCAGATTGCAAGTCAAGTGCTTAGCCCCTGAGCCACCGACGCGCGATTAAATATATTCTTTATAAATAGGTAACGATTGTTTTTTACGCTGCGATTAGATAAAAAATACTTCTACCGTATATTAAGAGAATGCATTGTTTGAAGTATTACAAAACTAAATATTGACAAACACACGAGTGATATAAATAATATGGCCCTCCGTTAGATATCACTATTATAATATTTACTTTTGTATTTAGCGTTAAATCTGGTAACACTTTATCAGTACTGAATATGAATTCACTCGGTAAACTACAAGAGAGAAGAACGATCATAAAACATGGAACTACTGAACCAAAGTGAAATAGAATCGATTGTTAAACATTACGGACCTTCAACTATTATAAAATGGTACATAGAAGATTATTCAGATAAACTTGTAGGATATCTTGGAGAACATCTTCGGTTGGTAATAACCTTAAATTCAAATGGTTTTGAGAAAGTTTTGAAACTGTTTGTAAAATGTATACCAAGAAATAACATATGGAAAGCTAAATATCTTAAAGAGTTGATGTTTTTTCAAAAAGAATATATAATGCTGAGCAAACTATTTAATAATTTCATAGATGGAGAAGGTAGGAACATACCTTAATACTTTATTACTAAAAATTAAAATAATAGAACATACTAGCTGTCGCCCGCGACTCCGTCCGCGCGATCTTTTTCTAATGTAAAAGATTTTTTTTAAATAATTGTAGCCTAAGTTACTCCTCATTACATCAGCTACCTGCCAATTAAAGTCCGTACAAAATCGGTTCAGCCATTTCAGAGATTAGCCGGAACAGACAGACAGACAAAAATTGCATAAAATGTTATTTTGATGTAGGTACCGTATATATACCGGTTATGTCAATATTACAGACACTCCAATTTTTTTATATGTACAGATTTATATGTATCTAATTTCTAGGTTCGAGAAAATGGCGACCAAAACTATTATATATTAGGACAGATTTATTCGTGTTTGAAGATGTAACCGAGTTGGGTTACCAAATGCCGTACCATCGCAGCACAATGGATTACAATGAACTGGTATCTGTAATAAACGCGATGGCGAAATTTCACGCACAATCAATCATATACGAAGAAAGAAAATCCAAAGAGTTTAATAGAAAATACAGAATATGGGAGGAATATAGCGAATATCTTACTGAACCTGAGAAAGGTCAATCTTGGCGCGACGCCGGGGCCAGAGCTGTTGTTGATTTTCTTAAAACTTACTCAAAATATAGAGCACAGACCGATTATATAAAATACGTAGAAGTCGTCATACCAATGCTTTTCGATTGTGCTTCAAATTTAATGAAGCCCAGAAACGAATGTCGTAATGTTGTAATACATCGTGATCTTTGGACAAATAATATTTTCTTTAAGAAACTCGACAATGGACAGATTCATTCCTTGATCGTCGATTATCAAACTGTTCTTTACTGTTCTCCAATGCTTGATTTGTCGTCGGTTATTTATTTTAATACAACTAGAAGTTTTAGAGATAAGAATACTGATCAATTGATAGATATATATTATTCTATGTTAACTGATGAATTACGTTCGGAAGGTATTGATATTTTGAATATAATTGATAAGAAGAGTATATTAAAATCATATCAGCAAAGTGTGGTATTTGGTATTACACAAGCGGCATTGATAGTTCCTATCATAGCCATGAGCGATGAAATGAGGGAAAGGACATTTGAGAATCCGGAAAGTTGTGAGAAAGTGAACGTGGTTTCAAGAAGTGAAGAATTCATATATTTGGCTAAACAAGATGAAGAATATCGTAACCGAGTCATAGATCTTTTTGATGAAATCTCTGATCGATACATTTTTCTATCAACTTGATATTTTTGTAGAACTATTTTGTTTTAGATTTTAAGTCTTCCTGTCGCACTCAGAGAGGTCTATGTAACTCGTTCAGTTTATATTCAGTATGATAAGAGAACGCTGAACTGTTAAATGTAATAAACAAGTCAGTGCAACAGATAACCGCAGACTTTAATTTGTAAGAATGATATATTGGTCTATGGGTCTAATAACTAAGTAAAAAAGCAATATTGTATAAATGATTTAATTAAAATATATTTTATTTGACTGCCTTTATACCTTTACGGTTTCTAATTAGTAACGTATCGCTAATATTAAAAGAATTGTAGAGTTAGTAAAGAATTTCTAAGTTTTGTTTATACATATCATTACATTAAGGTGGCAAACAAGCAAGCGGCCGCCTGAATTCATCAAATAGCAAAGTGACCGCTGTCCATAGACATCTGCAATTGCCGATGCGTTACCAACCTTTAATCAACGGAGTATGAGATGCACAAGAAGATATAAATTATTTTTCAACTGCGACCCATCCAACTTCCTCCATCAAGTCCATTATCCCTTCATATACATTCCTTATAACAAAATGGTGAGAAGGGAGAGAGGAATTAGGTCCAATAAAAGAAAACCGGTATATTCGTGTGGCAGACGCCAGGAACAAAAACAATTGTTGTTGTTCCTGGCGTCTGCCACTGCTAAATAATGTAAGCATCTAAATCTAATCTGACTGTAATTCCCTGTAACAATTGGACCGATTTTGGCGGAAAGCTGACACATGCGGAAATGTTATACTACTCTTTTTATTCTGCGATGACGAAGTCGCGGGTAATTGCTAGTGCACTAAAGTTTTTAAATTAAAAAATTCGTTGTTATTGGAATTGAATACTGCTCAGAACGGATAAAGATTACTATTATCTCTGATTATACCAATCGTTATATGTCGCAATAATTTATTTTTATTTACCTACATGAAAATAGTCTAAGTTACTCCTTAATACATCAGCTACCTGCCAATAAAAGTCCCGTCAAAATCGGTCCAGCCATTTCAGAGATTAGTCGGAACAAACAGATGACAAGAGACACTCCAATTTTATTATATGTATAGATATATATCAAGTCTGTTTCAATTGTCTCGTCTCGTTCAAATAGAAATCGTAATGTCACATGTTCTTAGTTAAATAGTTTGTGGAAAATATCTCTACGAGTTAACATTGTTGTTTACATACATTGTTATCTAATAAAATATTTGTTTTATATAATAGGACATTATATTTCAATGTATTAGACAATGGAAATTATCATGTTTAAATTGGTGATAATTTATAATATAATTGTGGTGAACATATCGGCTTTTTCTCCGACCTCAATTGCATTAAATTACTACGATAAATCCAGTAGCAAAATTTATTAGAAAACACTTTTGAATATAGAATATTCGAATATGCAGAACAAACGGGATATAATATAAATAATCTTATACACAAAGGACACTGAGGTGTATCAACTAGTCAGTTGACCATCTTGGTAATTTCATGTGCCTGCTTCCCTTGGCAGCTGAGTCAGTCGTAATCCGAGACGAGTGGAGCGTTTGTGTACAACGACAGTATCCTTATCGTGGTATCCAGACAAGGTATATTATTCTAAACTACCTGTGCCAAGGTGGGATACACAACAGATTTTTACATTTTTTTTATAACCGTATTGCAATGTTCGAAGCGCAAATAGCATAATGGTTAAGGTGATTACCGATCACCGGTCGAGAGATAGAATTACGCCATTCTACTAGTGTTGTAAACCATATCCTAGCACAAGCCTAGAGGTTAGTTGGAATTATGAAAGAAATATGGATGTATTAACAAAAATCTGCCATTATTTTATTAAAAAATGTTAATAAAACAAAGAAAAAATGAATAACAATATCGAACAAGACGTGTATTTTGTATTAATATTATTTACTTAGGAATCGAATGTTTGACTTTTGCGACAACTGAACAACCAAACAATAAGGCACAAACTCCTAAGTTAATGCATATTTACATGCAGATAAAAATTTAAATCTTACCTTGAATTATGTAAACATTATTAAATCTTGTCGTGTTCACAACGAAAAGAACAAATGTATAGTGCGGACTGTAACAACTAAACTGTTAAAAATAGTTGAAATATTTTATTTTATTAAAATAAAATGGATACAGAAATTATAAGAACAACGTCGTCAGTAAAAACTATTACAGAAAAAGACGTTAAATTAATCATAAAAAATTGTTTATCAAATACAAATGCAGTTATAGAAAATTATATAATTCACAACGCAAGTGACAAAATGTTAGGATTTTTATCGGATTATTGGAAATTAAAAGTGCAACTGCTCGTTAAGGAAAATCGGAAACTGCTTTCTTTCTTTATTAAAGCAATATCGACTACGAATGAAGCTAAAGCAAATATGGTGAAGGAGTTGAAGTTATTCGATAAAGAATTATATTTCTACAATGTTATTAAACGACAACTTGAAATATCAGGTAAAAGCATTTGGATTTCTTCGATAGGTTGCTATATGTTATAGGCCATTGTTTTAATGAGTTTTTAGACTTATGATAAACCAGGTTTTGGCGGCTACTCGTCCACGCGGAAATAAAAATAAATAAGTAAGTGGCCTATACGTTATGCCAACCTGTGTTCTATATCTGTGCCAAATTTAAACGAGATGAATAAACATCCATCTAAACATTACACTTATATAATTATGTTTTTGATAATTCACACAATACCGTTAACAGCGGTAGACGCCAGCAACGCCAACATCGGTTGCACGAATTGGCCGGCTCGCCCGGTGTAATACCACGACCACACAGAAGACAAGCGTCAAGTTGAAGTAATTCTGCGTTTCGTCTGATGAGTGTGGTGCCGGAGCCCTAATTGTAATCCTCTTTCCCTTACCACACTTTTCTTATAAAGAAAGGATGGGAAGGGAAAGTGAATTTGACAGGGGAGGGGACGCAAAGGAAGGGGATATTCTCTTTTTGTGTGTCTCCTTCTCCGTCAATCAGAGGTAGGCAACGAATCTGCAATAGCGGATGTCTATGGGTAGCGGTCGCTTCGCTATTTTAGCGTATTCAGGTGGCCGCTTGCTCGTTTGCCACATTTTAATATAAAAAAAATTGTAATATTAAGCTATGTTATATAGTAAAATTTGTTTTAAATCCATTAAGTACCTTTTTCATGACAGAATAACCATCATACATCCATACATTCTTACAGACTTGTACGTTTCTGATATAAATAGGATAGATAAATACATAGAAAATATTGGTAACCTACAAATATATTGCAATTTTAGTTATAGCTTGTAGTGACGTAATACGTTTTATTACTTTTAGGTATGAAACCTTGGAGTGCATCACTCATAGCAACTCTCCCCGAAGCAATGGTGTTCGATGATTTGAATGCAAACGGATATCAGACAATAAATAAATTTGATAGATTCAACGAAGTACATACATTACAAGCTCTAAACACACTGGCACGTTTTCATGCCTCATCCATTATTTACGAAGAAAGAAAAAGCAAATCTCTAATGAGGAAATATCGCATTAACGAAGAATTCGAAAATTATTTAAATCGTGGTGGATACAAAATATCAGATCCGTGGTACTATCAATGTATGACAGGTGCCTTGGAAGCGATTAAAAGGTACTCTAAATACAACAAAGATATACAATTGATGGATAAGATTGATAGACGTTGGAGAGAAGTTTGGCAAGCAGCTTTAAAACTTAGCGATTCAACCAATCAGCGATGTGTAATCTGTCATAGAGATTTATGGAACAATAACATTCTATTTCATTATAAAGACGGGTCTAATTTGGAACCTGATGATTGCGTTTTAGTTGATTTCCAAGCGGTCAGGTATCAAGAACCTGCAGGAGATGTAATGCTTCTCCTTTATTGCAATTTAGATCCAATTTATCGAGAACATAAAATGCATTTCTTTTTAAATTACTACTACGAAGAATTAAACCGAATATTATTTGATAAAGGAATAGAAGTAAATGATATTTTGAGCAAAGAAATGTTTTTAACATCTGCGGAGGAACAAAGATTATGGGGTCTAATTGTAAGCGCTTGTTTAATGCCACAGTTTTGGCTTGATGATAATTTTATAACGAAAACATTCGGCAATACTGAGAATTTTAATCAAATACTATCAAAAAGGAAAGGTGCGTTCATTATTAAAATGATGGAGACGAATCAAGGTTATAAACATACTGTTATGGGCGTTTTTGAAGAAATACTTGAAAGATATTGTATTAAATAAATTCAACTATATTCGACTGTTGTATTTCTTTTAATGACGTAATTAGATTTCCTTATCATATATTATCCTTCATATGAACTTATAGTATCTCAGACGTGTAAAGGAGCTGTTTAAATCGTCTATTAAACAAGGCAAGGTGCACTTCAGAACCAAATTAAATTATTATAATTTTCTTACTTGTACATTTATATAAGTACCAGCTTATTTCCCTGGAATAAAGTACGATATATAGTAGTAAATTAAAATCTTCTGCGAAATAAATTTTGTCGTTTCTTTATAAACTGGCCACTTTTCACTTTGAAATGTTTGGCTTTCAAATTTTTGTCACCAAAATGTCGCGCTCCAAACCTTTTGTACCAAGGATCATCGTCTAGTCTACTGTAGATGTCGCAAAATGGACGAATTAATAGAATATACAATAATTCTACGAAGCTAAGAATGCTTACGCCCAGGAACAAACCTCCGGTCCCACCAGTTGATACTGCAAAAAAAATATTTGCTTACATAATTACGATACTTTGCTAGTCATTTTCCTAAAGGCGTTACTATTTTTAATAAAGATGTTATGCTTACTGCATTAACTAAACATATTTGTATTAATATAATAATAAAGAATCATAATCTTGCCATATCTTATATAAGCAATAACGTAATGAGTATAATTGTCCTCGGACCTACTAAGTCAAGGAACCCGCGTACGACGTTTCTTCTGTATCGCTCACTAGGTAACGCGGCCAACTCAATCTGCACAGTCGCGTAGCTCTCGGTTATTGTTGTTTTGAAGTCCTTGACAATAGATATCTCGGCTTCGGTGCAAGACGGCAGGCAGTCGCATAGTAGACCTGGACGACTAGACCATTTGGCTTTTAGCGCCTGTTTAATACAACATATTATATGAACAATATTAAATTATCTATACATGTAACTTTAAACTTTCTTTGGATTTACTAACACAATGTTCGTAAGAAACGGGATTCTTAGCACTATTAGGTTGTTTGAGATCTCGATATAATCATCCCGAATTCGAAGAAAGGTAGACGGAACCCTCTACTTAAAACATTTTTTCGCACTACTGCATCACACCAGACAGTCCGTGACCATGGCGCATACAACTGTGCCGAAATATCGGGCGTTGTTTACAATAATTATGAGCATGTCACTTTTTATGGGTACACTAAATAATGTACCACGACCAAATCTACTTGATCTTACTGTAAACATAATAAAACTTTGAGTTCAATGATTTATTATACTAAGTACTGATTACTAATAGTAAGAGGGGTAGACGCCAGCAACAACATTCATTGCACGAATTGGCCGGCTCGCCCACCGAAATACCACGACCACACATGAAACAGGGGTGAAATGGAGGCAAATCCGTGTCACGTGTAATGCTTGCCGGAGGCCAAATTTTAGTCCTCTTATCCCTTACAACCTTTCCTTATATAGAAAGGATTTGGATTTGACGGAAGGAATGCAAAGAAAAGGGGAAACGCTATATTTCTGTGCATCTCTTCCGCCATCTATGTAAGATAAGCAACGTATCTGCAATTGATGATAACTATGGGTAGCGGTCGCTTCGAAGTTTAGCCAATATCAAGTGGCTGTTTGGCCTTATATTTAAAAAATAAACATAAATGATTATTTCACTCACGGAAAGATCAGTAGCGTGATCATTCAAGCAAAGGAGACCATTTATGTCACATTTAATTTCCTCCTTCACATTAAGCATGTAAAAGCTGGTACAGTTGCACAACTTGAGTTGTGCATTCTTCCTGCACTGCACAGTACACGCGGTGTACGAGTAATGAGGGTACACGTCCAGAATGTTCTCGTCTACATAACGACATTTTCGTTTCGCAGGTGCTATGATACGAGCGCCGACGTCGTTTTCAATATTTCTAATTGAAATTATTCGCCTGAAAGAAAGCGTAATGGATTGAGGAAAATATAAGTCACGCTTTGTCCCAGACAATAAGACTCTTATCAAAATATCGAAAGGACCAGTCTCTGCCGAAATACTGTATTTTAAATGACACACTGGGTAAATTCACCACAAATAAGGCCTCCGGAGGTTTTCTAACGCGCCTTACTTATGGGTTCCAAACGCTCCAGGTGGCAGCTGAAAACTAGCGCAGGGACGGTTTAATTTGTCCCTGCTTTGCTGAGCTGGTTTCAATTTTCCATACTTTGTGTCTAGGATATACATTTTTTGTTTTTGTGGTTATTGTATAGTAGATATACATGTTTTTGTTTGTTTATTTCGCCATCTGAAGTATGGATCTGTGGTTGTGACGATTTACAAAGGATTTAGTCAGTTTTACACCGTAGAAGTCAAACCGACTTAATTAACATCAATAATGTAGTAAAAAGCGAAAATTGTTCTTCATTTAATTGTTATAGAATTTTAAAAATAGATAGCTTATATTAAAACCTGTATGAGGTCTCCGGTTCAATAGGTATAGCATCCAAACCAATGATAGTAAGCGACGGTACCTCCTCTTCATTAGTCACATATAACTTTGCTGGCACCATCACATTAAAGTTGAGAACTCCTGGTCCTGTTGTCTTATTACTGATCATGTGAAAATCCGGTTGCTTTTGTCTAAAATAAAAAAAATGTGAGAACTAACAATATTTAGAAATGTTTAATTCTATCCACTGACCTGACTTGTATTGAATTAGCGACATAGCAAACTCCGAATTCGGTATTTATATGGTCAAAGACCTCGCAACAAGGGAACTGGACTTTATTCCAAGAGCAATTCGTCAGCATTTCTTCGCAAGGACTTCGGACCTACAAGATTGCAGCGTGTTTTAGATGGCATCATCTGGCAATAATGCTTAAATATAAATCTGCATATACTATTTTACTAGGCGCAAGAAAAATAAAATACATATGTACATCTTTTGCCTCTTAGAAAAAGATTTTATTTAGTTTTTAATTAACACGGTATCATAGAAAAAAATATAAGCCCACAAACACTTACAAAGGCTAGATACATACCACGTTCGCATAATAAGTGAGATTCCATTTGTCACAGTTTAGTAAAGGATTGTCGTTAGAACAAAATTCGGAAACAAAGTACGTGAAACCTTTATAATATGTCAACTCTTTTATAACTTCTTCTATATTAAAGTCGTGATCTTGTCCAAATAATCTGCAGGATAAAAAAATAAGTAATATCTTAATCCTTACTAATCCTTACGAATATTATAAATGCGAAAGTAACTGTCTGTCTGTCTGTCTGTCTCTCTGTCAGCTCTTTCAGTTTAAGACTACTGAACCGATTTCAATGAAATTTGGTACATAGATAGCCTAAAGCCTGAGAAAGGACATAGGCTTTTTATTGTGAAAAAATGGTTGTAAGGGGTTGATAGGTTCGAATTTAGCATAGAAGTATTGTTATTCTTAGAGATAACAACTGGAAACTTTTTTGGGGGCTATATCGATATAAAATATATATGCCAGTCAAAGTTCGATATATTTGCTTCTTAATGGTGTCAACAAACGGGTTACAGGTTACGAGAGAGTTCATGGTGGTTGGGGTTTTGGGGTAAGAAACGTTGAAGGTGAGTATTTACTGGACGCGGCTATTGCATATGATTTGGC
>JAAOEG020000005.1:4880240-4892176 GCA_011763625.2 Papilio bianor
TACAAGGATAAAAGCACCATTAATTTTAAAGATGTATTTTTAATTAAAGAAATCAAAAAACCTTTCATAATTTTACGAGAATTTGATTTGTGAAACTTAATAAAAGTGGTGTGCTTTTGTAAAGTTATTTATACTATGAATGGAGCGTTATTTATTTACAACTGGTAGAAACGAAAGTAAAGGGTTGGCTTGTAAACTCGGTGTTCAATTACACTTTATGCTTTAGTAAACTGTTAACGAGTTTAGTAAACACGCACACAAGTACACAAGTATGTTAGTGCAACTACACATAGCACTTTACGTGAGTCGGTTTTCCGTCAGCCTCGGAGACCGCGTTGACAAGTCGAGTGGCAGTTTACGTACATATTATGCGTTTGGCGAGATAGCAAGGCCCGGAAGAGGCACGCCGATGGCATACAGATTTAGAGTGGCTGCATTTAGACGCGTGAGATCACCCGATGCATTAACGTTACGTTGAGCACGGCCGGTGAGAAAGCATGCAGTAATACATCGATTATTCGTTATTATCGATTGAATTATAGCCGTAACAAAAACAATTACAATAGCGTAGTGCCGTTAAAACATTCATTTAAAAGTTACACTCAAACACGCTATTAGAGTTGAAAACAAGGACGCCTTAGTCACGTTATATGAGTATTACATTTTTAATGTCATACGTAAAATAACAAACTGGTCTTTTTATTTTTATAAACATGGATTGTTACTTCGTAATAGCAGATAAAATATGTAGATAGTAAAATGATTACGGACACTTCACAATCAGCTCATAGAAAAAAATGTTTATTGGAAATCGGGTTACTTTATGAGATGATAAAATTTAGATTTTGGTTTTGATTTTCATGCAACGGAGGTCTGATGATTGTGTTTGTGTACTTACATGTGAGTTGACATTGTTGGGTGGGTGGTTTCGGGGCGCGTCGCCGGCCAACGCAGCGAGTGGTAGTCGCGGCTTGGTCGACAGCGCGTTGGTACGAGGTGAAGAAGCGCATTTTACAGCAGCCTGATAACAAACAAATTGCACTTACAACCCATAATACTAAATGTCACTATTGGTGTATACTCCGGGGAAGAAAGAACATAGAAAGTCATCTCACTCTTCTAACGAATCCCTTAGTTACAATAGAACTGTCAAACATAAATACGCGACAAAAACAATACTCTCTTGGCAAAACTGCGATATTAACTGCCTACATCTTATACTGCACATCAATCATGTTACAAAATTGCCTTGTTTTCCTATTATATTGAGTTTCAGTATTTTTTTAATTAATTACGTCTAACATATTGAATTTTGGTTATACATGGGTAATTTATCATGGATAAAATAGCAAAAAATAAGTGGAAAATTTAGTAGCAGACAAATAAATATCTCGTGAAACAGATCTTTTCCGCTTTATGTTTCAGATATAAAATATGTATCTAATGGATCGGAGCGCCAGACGAAGTACATTATATTCGATAACAGACTAATAGGCGCTACAATTCTTAGTTTTATTGATAATCTAAAGATGCAAATAGCAATAAATGAGAATTTCTTGAAAATTACAAAAAAAAGAAAATAGACGGCAAGTCACGATTTCAAATAATTCACAAGGTCTAAATTGACGCGTGAGATTATCGTGGGCGCATTCCTCGTGAGACAGTCATTTCGTAAAGCTGTAAAACTGCGAGGTTTCCTGCTGAATTTATTGATGTCAGACATATTATGTTAGACTCGGTTGCGAGATGTTTTATCTAATAATCTAATATAAATGCCAAATGTTCTTAACATTTAAAAATTATTATATTAGATCGTTTAAATAATAGTCTGGTCAAATTATTAACATTACGAAAATATTTTTTTCTTAAAGCTTTGTATTGGACTTCGAATTTATTATCTATTTACTGGTCAACAGTAATACACAGTACTAGAAACATAGTAGTTGAAATGTGACGTCAGTCAAATCATAATGATGTGGTCAAATAGATAAGTTTGTATGCGTTATAGAGAAAGGTTACCATGTAATAAGGGTAGCTATGTACATATTAATTTCTCCCGGTGAAAATTACCTCACTACTATGTCTGTGTACTCCATTTGCGAAGTTAACTACGTATGATATATTACAGTGCAGAAAGAACTCACGCAAACACTTGTCGCTTTTATTGAGCCTTTAAGCCGCAGCCGAGCTCTACAACTTAATGCTTTTAACGTTGGCATAAAACACGACTACTGCTTTATGTAAACAGTTGGATTCATTCTAACGTAATAATGAGATACTAAATGTAGTTATATTATGTGGATTTAATGAAAAGACGATAAAAGACTTGAAAATTAGTCAAGAGGAGACTTTTTTATTTATTTAAACTACATATTTTTTTTTATTACCGTTTCACATATTTTTATATTGATTCACTTTCTAAACTAAAAGCTTCAGTGTGGAACTAACAATTATCCAAAGATAACAACCGGTATCGACAACTTCGCAATACGGAAGCATTTACCTAAATGCCACTTGCGGTCATCCGTTCACAGGGTTGGATCGAAACTTGTATAACACAATACGAAGCCATTGCTAGTTGTTAGTCATGTTTATAGTACTGGTAAAATAAACAGAGTCATTATAGTAAGCATTAAATTAAGTTATTTCTATAAATCGAAAACAGCAGCATGGCGAACAATATATCTTTTATTCGTAATGAATAGGGCAAAGGTCTTAGTGGCCAGTATGCCATCTCCATGACAGAATGCAAACATTTTGTCTGCCAAAGAGATCGGATACGTAAATCACACTGTTATTTTATTTTAACAATTATAACTCTTAAAATAACAGTGCGGTAAGGAACGTATTCGTATATTAATTAAAGCATTCTTCGTAGTACAGTAGTCGTGTGCATATTTGTTTGATATAATTAATTATTGAATTTAATAATCCTGGTAACAAAAGAGATAAATTTTTGAAAGACGTCATTGAATATTTTAGAGTGCATAAGTAATTTTATGTGGTCATAAAGAAATGCTAAATTTGAATTTATAGTCAAAACACAATATAAAAACCATTTGCTTGCGTATATTTTCCAACGATATAAATAATTAGAGGGTATAATAATCTATCACTATGTGTTTTATAAAAGTAAATTAAAAATGTTTTGAATAAAGTATAATCAAACGAAACATCATATCACTAAATTATTATTGGATAGCGAAGTAATTCACATTAACGGTTTCACCAATTTACCTTACAGTCTTCATAACATTATCGTTTAGCAAACTTTGTTTATAATAATATTATATTTTAGCAAGTATATAAATAGCATATCATCCAAAAATGTGATGGTCGCTGACATTCATTTGGTCTTAAAACGGCTTTCCCACGGGGAGAACCGCCCGCAGAAAAATAGCTCGCCGCGATTTCTGTGAACTCGTGATAACTTTTTTTATGAGACTGAAATGAATTGTATAAAAATCTTTTGTGGAAGCCAAATAAAGAGCTCGAGAGAATTTTGTTTTCGTCACAGTACTAAAGAGATTTATTCGTTGTAAAATTAAATTTATCTACTGCGGACTCGTTATTATTCTCGCGATGAATTTCCGAGTGCTTTAATGAAAACGTTTATGTTGTTGAACGTTTAGTACTTAGTTAAAGGTCTTCGTTATTAGACGGCTATAAAGAAGCATGGGAACGTTTTATTGTTATACTTGTTGTTAAATAATTACTATGGGCTATTTGGAGAGTCGAATGTTAATAGAGGCCGTGTTTATAAGATTGTATCTAATAATTAGCATCGGTTAAGGCGGCTCGCAACACGGACGGCTCGCCGACAACGCTCATTTACCCTAATTGCTTTAATAACAACAAATTAATTACTAATGTGACAAGTTTGAACGCAAGCATTATAAGCCAATTATAATTAACCAACTTATTGATCGACAGGTTGTTGCGTAGTATTTAAGTAATTAGATTAGTAAATTTGTGTCAATGAATATGTAAGCTTTAAAAATATAGTTTATTATGATAAAATTGTAACAAATGTTAAACATTAACTACAGTCGACGTTCTTAATTTAGTCTGTTTATATGTTGACTGTTTAGTTTGAGAGGAAATGAGTAAAGAATGTGTCAAAACAATTTGGTTCACTTTTGAATAATATGTTCTATGATTAAATAACCTGTTAGTTTTGTCACCGGCATGCTTACTCGTGATTCATCGCTGAAAAAGTACTTCTTGGCGGAGATCCAAGGAACATAAATATTATACATAATGTAGCACACAATATGTGGCGAAACCGATGGAAATTATCGTATACTCGATAAAGTTTTAAATACATTTTCTCGGTACAAAGCCAAATGGAATGTTTACATCGATTGAAAAATTAGGTGCGCAAATCTGACGCTCTATATTATGCGGTACATTTCTGAGTGGGCGGCGAATACTTTCCTATCTAACTGCAATAAAATGTAACAAGACTCAATTAGTATGGGAAACATTATTTTTAAAATGTTTTATATGATAAATATTTCTTAAAAGATAAGATAACAAAAATATCTAAATAAGTTTCTCTTTATAAGGCTGTAATCACAGAGTTATTAAAACAAACAAGTTTATACACAGAAACTTTCCAAATAAATACCAGCGATTCACTAGCTGTATTAATATAATTTCGCATTTCCATTGAAATCGACTTAGTTATTTCTTTGTACATCTACTATGGTTACGAGACTGTATTTTAGGAATTCGACGTACATTTGAACAATGGCTGTATATTCCAAACATGTTACTTGTACATTATCAAAATCGGGAATTTATAAGAACGGATACATCAATGAAAAAGATATTATTCATAGTTGCTTGTATTTCAGCTAAAGTGTAACTTTCTCTTCAAAAATAAAACCTAAGTGCACACCACATAAAGCTGGTAGTAAATTTTTGCACGTAACGTCCTTGCTCCTAATAATCGCGAATGCTCATAATAAATCCGGGTCGGACGTCGGAGCTGAGCACCAAATTGCATTTTGTTTTTAATCCGGCGACGGCCGCAGGCTGCGACGTCGTCGGAGTTCAATTTGCCGGAATCGTTTAATTACTAGCGACACGGCGGCTCATTAATTAAGTCATCAGAGCTAGCGTGGGTAAGTGCACAGGATTAGATACCAGAGTGTACGGTAATGAATGATTATGTGAACATAGTAGACACAACCGCGCAATCAACTATTCCTGTAACCGGTTAAACTCTAATTGATTGGGTTAATCTATACTGTATTATCATACAAGTTATGGTACACAGATGTTTTATAATCCAACAAATAAATCAATCATATTTTTATGATGTACAATTCATATTATCCACAAGTAAATAACACTCCATACTGCCTAACACAACTTCTATTTACAAAAGCTAATTCGAAAAATAAGCGGTTGTAAAACAACCTGAGACTTAACTAAGCCAATTCGTATATGACACTGTGAATTTCCAAAAGAAGGTACTTACAAATGGTTTTTAGGTACTTTAAACCAACTGAGAATTTCATAGAAGTAACTAATCCATCTTGTATCTATCTTGTAATGCCTGATAAGTGTTTAAATTATTAGTAAGTTAGATATAAAATCCAAAACAAAAAGACTAACACAAATATGTATGCAATCTAAAAGTAACAAAAAATGCATTTCATAATTATAGCATAATCCATACAACATGAACCATTATTACAATTTAGGGCAAAAAATATTAACACGTGTATAAAAGCAATTATGTACACAATAGTTAACGAGTGATACATTGTTGTAATGTTGCAAAGAGCATCTTAATAGCTGTAAAGACCATTAAAGGCAACAAAAACGTACCCTGCCTCGTGTGATTTTTCCGTACTATGTATTTATAGCTTTACATTTAATTTTGGAAAAAATAAAGTGAAAAGAATTCAATTAACCAACTGAGTTAAGGTATAATCTGTTTTAAAAACAAACAAGCAAAGGTTTATAATATTAATGTAGATAAAAATTATGTCAGCGTTTACATTCAAATGGTTACGGTTAACTATTGCCTACAAATAATATTATACGAATATTTATTTTAATTTAAATATTTACTGTACAGTGAAAAAACAAGTATAAACTTGTATAAAGAATTATCCAGCGATGAACTCACGGGGATTAAGTATTATCCAAACAAGAGCATTTCTTGTTACGGCTAAACGAAAGTCGGTCGAGTTCTTGCTTACATTACTGTGCAAAGCCACAATGTAAACAATTCTGAACGAATCAATTTGACTGCGATAAATTCACGAGCAAACAAACCGCTAATAAACAACGTCAAAGTGCGACGGAGTCCCGCGCCGAGGCTCGAGTTAATAATAGATTTACGATGGTGTACGATAGCGAAATAAGGAAGCAATTAACTGAGGGGGTGTAATAGAAATATTTGTAAACGGTTGTCGCGGACGTCGCGTGCCGGCTGCCCATTACACCGTCCAGCGGGCAGGGGTGGCGCCACCTCCACGCTACAATTGACCTACTGTACTCACCCTTGTGGGAAACATTTATTTTACCAATTTTTGACAAGTCGTCACTTATTCCATTACTTATACTAAATTATTTTTAATAGACACAAATATTTTTGTAAAACATGTTAAATCTGAATTAAGCTTTCCTCACTATGGCCTAAACTAGTTAGTTACCACACTATATTCGGAATTTAAAGACATTATTGGAGATATGATAAAGCGTAGCTAGCATTTGTTTTTGTTTGTATAAAAATGTAAAACAATTAATTTTATATTTAGGACACCCATCATAAAACAATTAGTTATTCGTAATAAATGGTCGTAAAAATCAGTGCGTATTAATTGTTCCAATCATTAATTACGTAGTAAATGATTCAAATAAAGTGTGTTGGTAGTAGTTCCCTAGTCCTAACAAAGTAGTCTTGGAAGAAGTTCTATTAGGTTCTAGGGCTTTAACAAAACAATATATTACAGCAGTGTATTCAAGGAGCCCCCCCACGTATCGATAGCTGCCGCTAACCGCACAAGTTGTTGTTGCGGTAGGCGGGTCACTTAAACGTTAATAAACAAGTTTGCTGTTTCTGGAAGTAATAAATTGTCTTTACTTTTTAAAGGCTGGCCACCTGTCATGCTTTTACAAAAACTTCTGTCTAAAAGTAACCTTTAACTTCAGTCACAAACAACTATGAGTTTTGAATTCTTTTTACATTACAAGGTGGCAAACCAATAAGGAGTCACTGCCTTTTAGGTAGGATTAACTACCTTTAATCAACGGATGAGAACACCCACTGAAAAAGAATGTTTCCTCTTCCTATACCTTCCCCCCTCCGTTAGATCCTCTTTTAACCCTTTTTTATATGGGAAGGATGAGAAGGGGAAGAGGATTAATATTATGTTTTGGGAACGAAAAAACCAGACTAGCTAAGTAAGGTTAAATTATGGTCTTAGTAATGCTATTTATTGGTAATTACATCACTAATTCTTTTTTTTATAAAAAAATATTGGCAGATCTTTGTTTTTATTCTTGTAACTTAATAAGCTCTACGCTCGTGCTACCATTAGGCTATTGGTGCTTCATTCATTATTTATTATTATTAAATAGAAACATAAAAACATAACCTCAATGTTACAGCAATATAGTTTTTTCCACAAAATAAATATAACTTCTATTGCAAAAATATGCTGGTAATATAGTATTAGTTTCTGTAAGACCCATAAAATACAAGTCATAAAATAAAGGAAGCGAAACGTTTACAACACATTTCAAGAATATTTTTCGTTCAACATAAGATACTTTAAACTTCAATTTATCTTTTATACATTACTCCAATATGAATTTAAAATTCAATCCTGGTTATAATTGCAGCCACTAAAATAACAAGACTCAATCATGGTTGTACCATCCATGAATACCATTAATATTGGTTACACAAAATGGATAAAGTAAACTAGGTTACAAAGCAATAAATTCAAACTTATTCAGGTACACTAAATAATTCATGGTCAATGCTGAATAAATCTACTCCATTAACTATTCGTAAAGCCGCCCGCTTCAATTTGTAGTGATAGTAAAATGAAGGCTTCATTGTGTTTATATTCAACTAAGTAAATGCCTTCGGGGCCGGGTGCTCGGAGAAAATTGATTTCGACGTAACCGACTGACATCTGTGTGGCCATTGTTAAGGTTTCAAGATTATGTAATGCTATTATAATACACCTGGCACGGAAAAAATGTTATTCTCACGTCTGTTATATTACTCGGGACAGAAATGAAAGATAACATCTTAGGTGAGGTTAATGGACCTCAAAGTCATGGTTGACCCCTTATGAGCAGACGAAAGTTTTACTCGGACAACCTCAATTAGCATTACGTTCTTCCTTCTAAGCTTGGCAATGATTAACCTCTCAGTATTGTAGAGGCAAAAGTTTGAATGGATGGTCGTAAGGTATCTCCATTAGCGTGAAAGAACTCATAGGCTATTTAACATAGGGCTAATGCTAGTTACAATACCTAAACTGGCCTTCATTTGTTTGCAAATAATGGTGAATTTTTTATCTAACATTTTACCCCATCAATTATTTTATTTACTTAAATATATTCTTGTTTTAATGTACATGTTCGTCCTGTAATGCATTACCACAATAGCCTTTTAACAGACAATGTGTATTGTTAAGTACTTAATACTAATGATATAGTGTTTCACTACACACAAGTTAGTAAATGTTGTTAAGTAGTTAGTTCCGATGTAGCGTCACGGCAGCGCTTCTAACTTCGCCGCAAACATTTGCTCTGGCTTGACGTGTGCTGAACAGTAATGGTGCAATATGTTACACATGTTTGTATTGTGTCGAGCAATAATCGGTTATATGTGCTAATGTACACTTCACGGTCGCTAATCAATGTTCAAACATTAATTATGTTGCTACTGACTATATATTTCTCTAACTACAATTCTACTGTACGAAATTTGCCATAACAACGATAAGAGCTTAAAGTCTGCAAAATATAAAATCGTAATATAATATAGTAGCTATGCATTATACATAAGGGCAACTGGTAAATTTTGGTAAGTCTATTATGTTTAAGAACGAAATAGTGTAACTTTTAAAAAAAAAAAGTTTGTTTTCGTATTTATAAAAAGTTTTTATTCCAATGTTAACTAAAAGTACACCAATAAAACAATTACCGTACGAACTGAAAAGTTATTTAGTTTAACACTCCGTGTTATGACCGACTGTACATTTAAGCTGGCACATTGTTCGCTCTCCGCTCTGAGTGAAACTGTGCCGGGTTTGTTAGTAAATAGCAAATACTTATGTGCTTATCGAACGTCACACGAGTTGAACGTAACCAACGCACCGATAAGCCATATCAAACATGCAAAGCAAATGTAAACCTTGATGACACGCCGGTTTTAAATATCTTAGCGAGATTCATATCATAACATTTGTAGACGTAAATATATTTCAGAGTTAATATTAAACCGGTTCAGGTTTAGAAGAACCGATTTAAAGATTATCTCTGTAATATGAAAAGATTCAGAGATGTTTCAAGATAAGATGGTAAATTCACACGGGTTTCGACTAATTTTAAATAAAAAAAATATTAAAGCACTTTTGGCTTACGGGATGTGGCACCGCTTATTAAAAATCGTGCCATGTTACATTGAAATTAAGAAGTATAGATAGAAATGGTAAAAACGTTAAACTTGATAATACAGATTTTTCGTAATAAAATGTTACTGTTGAAAAGAGTATGTCTTGAAAAAGTAGGAAAATGTAACGATTTGAATAACAGAAAATAGCCGAAAGTCAATGCAAAGGAGCATTAAAGATGTAGTCGGAGGCTCACGAGTGAATATAACTGTCAGATGCACTGGAATTACAACTGGCGCGGGAATGCGAGCATGAAGAGGGAGGTATAAGGGAAGGGGTTCTAAGAGGGTTGAGGGCAGTCCACGGCGAACAATCGAGTACCGTAATCAAATTTTAAGCTGAACTTTTCTGAACGCCGGATTACGCACTTTTAACCCTAATGATTTTATATGCCATGTATTTGTTATTTAACACAGTTATGATTGTTAGTTTACACTGATCCGGAATGTAAGTGTTTATCGTTTTGCATCGTAAATATTGGCGAAGTATGTGGTAAGTGTGTGCTGTAGTGTGGACCAGACGTCAATAAATCGGATCTTTCATTTAATATAGTTCAAAGTATCCGAAGCACGCAAATAATAAATTTATTTAATGATGGACTTTACAAGCGATTTGCTTCACGAGTATCTAACACGCAACATGCACCGCATCATTAAGTTTTGTAATTTATTATTTTTGTAAGTGATATCTTGTGCGTGTGATATTTTCGCATTACTATACCGAAATGTATACCAATATGGAAATGAATATTAAGACTGGTTATAAATATCTAATTACGAATAAATAAACATAAAAACACGATTAAAATGCAATAGATTAATATCACATTTTAATGTCTCATTAAAAAAAAAAACTTTAATTAATATTCTATTCATATAACAATTCTTAAGTGCCTCATTTTGAATAAAGTATGCAAAAATAGATGTTGCTTGGCATTTCGGCGTTATCTAATATCAATTATAATTTTATTTCGTAATCTAATACTTTGCTTTATAGATAACCGTTGACGACAATAGATAAAGTAATTTATACAGCATTATGACTGTCGAGTCAGTTGGTCGGTCATCAAATTTTATGAAGCTAAATAAATTCCCATAAGCGAAGACCATTACAGAAAATTTTACGTCAATGAAACCTGTCGATTTTGAAATTCAGTAAAGACATGCGAATAAGGATGCGCTCGATATCTGTATCGAATTTAAAGTGTCTCTAACTAAATTCAAAACGGATACAGTTTTTTATGCAATGACATTAAAATAAAACAATGAACGTCTCTTTTGTTCGTTCCTTTAATGTAAGCTAAGTGAGTAATAAAATGAAGAGTCACGTAATTAAGTTCTAACCTTGAGAAACTGCCTACCCTGCCTACCTATATTAATTAAAGAATGTGTTAGTCTCCTTATGTAGTTTAGTGGTAGAAATGTGAAAGGATGAAATTGTTTTGTAAAAATTGCAGCACTTTAGCCCCATTTATATTCACAAACTAACCGTACTATAATATAAATGCAGTAACGGAATTAAATATAATCAGCGACGTGTTTATAACAGGTACAAAACAAAGCAACAATCGGTCCGACTTCCGCCTTCCCTCTTTACACCATTTGTTTGCATGCTCGACTTGATAAAAAATATTTTTTTACGGCACTACTACACAGCTACTACTACTGCACAGCTTTGCCTCTTTTCTAAAACATTTTTTTTGTTAAAATAAAAGACACTCGAATTGAGTTGCCACTGGGACAAAAGCCATAAACTGCATTTATTTTATTTTTGTTCAAACTTTTTGCTCTGACATCAAACTCGTCACATAATTACATTTTTTAAATTTATTTCGCACGAATTCATCGCAAGTTTATACAAACGTTATAAAACTAGTTAGTACATTTAAAAAGAGAAGAAAAGGAATGGTAAATACAAGAAACATTTCGCTCAGCAAACAGTTTCGTAATGGGCGAAGTTTAATCGGAACTAACTCCCTACACTTATTTCGACTAGTGTCGACAACTTTGTACAATTTAAGGAACAGCATGGGCGGTAATAAAAGCAGAAGGCAGCGGTTTAAACTTTTCCCAGGTAAGTATTTATGTGACGACGTGCTAACATTGAACCCCGGAGAGCTGCGAGAGGCCTGGGGGGTCGCGGGCGTCTGAAGACGAGACACTCGGTCGCCGCTCCCGCTCATACTTCGTCTTATAAAACTTATATTGATTTTGTTTAAGCACACGTTGGCGTTCAATCAAGTATACATATGTTAGCTTATGTCACATTTTGATATTGAAA
>JAAOEG020000005.1:4995183-5009215 GCA_011763625.2 Papilio bianor
ATGACGATGGTATGAATGTTTTACAAAATAACGTTGCTACTAAAGCAATACATGACTGGATATGTTCTAGTTTGTATTGAGCGTAGTTATTTTACCGTAAGGTAAAAATTGTCTCAACAATGTGAATTGACATGACAAACAAATCACACGTTAAATATTGGAATAGCATGCAAGGAAATAACGGCCGCGGTTACAAACAAGTTCGAGTGTTAATCATTGTAAACGTAAATTTCTACTGCAGAAAAAATGTTGTCATCCCTAGCTCTGAAAAGATAGAAATACTAATGTTCTGTGTACCGGTTCTAATACAGAACCTTACTGTATTTATTGAAGTAACTGCAATACCCGTAATTTCAGAAATAAATGAATACATTTTGAGTTTATTTACTACCTTTTTGCAATATGATAACTAACAGAGTTGACGTTAGCAACCACATCTACGGCACGAATTTTCTTGTCACCACTATTGTGGTGACCACCATACTATGACCACACGGAAAACAGGCGTCAAGTGGTATCAATTCCGCGTTTCCTCTGATGAGTGTGCGGGTCGGAGGCCCAATTTTAATCTTTTCCTTCCATCTTTTCTTTCAAATTTTTCTTATAAGGAATGGATGGGAAGTGGATTCAGATTTGAGACGAAGGAGAGGATGCATAGGTAGAAAATTTAGTTTTTCTGTGCGTCACCTCCTGCATCGATTAAAGGTAGGCAACGCGTCTGCAATTGCGGATGTATACGGTCAGCGGCCGCTTTGCTATTTCGGTTAATCCAGGTTGCCGCTTGCTTGTTTACCATTTTATAATAAAAGATAGTACCTAGATTTTTTTGTTTGATTTTCGTACGATTAAGAATACAGACAGATCCATCTGTTATTAAATTTAATTTTACCTTTGCTATAACTAAATATATATTAATCCAAAGTGAGACTTGCAGTCCGATAATAAGTAATATTTGCTACAGATAGAATATCAGAGGATAGTGAGGTGTTTCGGTTTTATAAAGCGATCGTAACTGTACTTCATAGAAAATCATTAAAGCCGGCATCGCACGACGGTTAATAACAGCCTGTAGTGAGATACCATCACTAACTGTTCCTATCCCACAACGTCTTGGACCAGCTAAAATATTGATAGTATAACATTTGTATACTTCTGAAATACAATTAGCCATTACGTTAACTTCGTGTTTCAATTTATAACTGTTTGAATGCTTTGATTCAATGTATAATATCGACTTTGTTAATATTATCAAAAGGGAGTAGGGGCTGGATGAAATGAACGTTGGTTTTAAGATTCACGTCATCAACAAAGATATAGACATATAAAATTTAATAAACTATTTTAAATTTACAACATTTTAGACGAAAACCAAGTAGATGGCCGTAATTGACTCTGCTTTGGTTTTTTACGATGGATAAGTCAGAAATAGTCTATGTAGTGGCTTAGTAAATGCCTATTAATAAATAACATATTTCTTACTAATTTTAGTAGCGTTATAATGATATAGATATACGTGAAAAGTCGCTTACGTTAGCTCGTTTACAAATAAATTTGACAAATAACCACAGCTGTAGTTACGAGGAGCGAGAATTTCGTAAGTTTCAAGTTTGAGACGGTGAATGCACTTGCAAATATGTCACTGCCTCCGCCACGTTTTAGATCCAGCTTTATTAAACGACACAATCACGAATCCTACCCACGATTCGCCACTTCATCAAAGATAAATCATTTAGTGAACTTGATAAACTCCTTACGGTTATCCGTTACTAAGCGGACATTTTGTAACCGTCTTGTCTGATTAAAATTATATTTAATCTGGCTAGGATTCTGTCGCGACGCTTAAAATTCTGTACATTTGAAATAAAATAATAAATTTGTTTTTGTATTTTTTTTAACGTATATTTCAAATTAAGTTCAAATTATTTAAATTATTCTACTTTGGTTTCAAAGCAAACATATATACGGAATAAATATCATCAGGGAATCCAGTTTGTACCTCAGATTTGATTATTTCTAGATTAGCTTCATTAAATATTGTTAACATTTGATTGTATGGTCGAGTTACAGACGAATCTTCGTCATCATACTCAAGTTCGTCAGCTGGAGCTATATTTTCTTTTATAATAATCATACCGTTGGATGCAAGGGATTTGCTACATTTATGCAAAAAATCTACGAGATCATTATTTGTTAAGTAACCTAGAACCCATTGGCACCAGATCAAGTCGTATTTCTTGTTAGGTTTAAATCTCTGAAGACTTTTATGGTATAATGTTCCAAGTTTCACGTTGTTTTGACCAATTACTTCCGCTGCGGTGTTGATAAACTTTTCATCTTGTTCAACCAAATCGACTTTATCGAAATATGGAACTAGTAAATACTTGCTTACTCTTCCGACGCCCGCTCCACAATCTAATGCTAGTTTCGTATCAAGGGGATCTTCGAGCGATAGTAAGTGATTCAAAAATGTTCTCGATCCATCTATGTCAATGTTTGAAATATGACCAAAGCCACCGAGCACGCCGTTCACCGTCGCCGGTACTTTAGCCCAGTAACATGCAGCTTTTTTGTAAAATTTAATCTCTGTCATTATTGGACATTCTAAACGCTGAATTTTGATGACATTTATGACAACTTACATTTTATTTTATTATAAGATAAATAAAACCAGTATTATTATGAATACTATGCGTTATTAGTTAATATGCGTTTATTGTACGATAAGAACTTTCATGAAAACTAAAACAAGTTGAGATTTTTTTATTTAGTCCAGCAAATTAAAAAAAATATTTAATTTTATAGAGGTTATGGTGACAGTTTTTAATTTTATGTTTATTTGAAACATTCTAATGTAATCGATATATATATATCTGCTGTAGCATCAAGTCTAATTAACTAAGGTTATAAAATAAACTAGAATAATGTTACTAATTTCCATTAGTAGCAGGAAATCAGAATACTTACGTCTTTGTTTTTTTAATAGTAATAATTGTAAAAATAAAAAATTGCTATTCTTTTGTTACAGGCGTTGATAGCTGCAGTAAACGAGACGCCGGAGGAGGACATCCGCGATGCTCTGAAGCAGCAGACGGAGCAGCAGCTGGCGCTGGTGCCACGCGGTCCGGAGCTCGTCAAGGACACCGTGGCATATAACACCACTATCAAGACTGATGACACCGTGAGTTTCAAAGATATCTAACTTCACCACGTACTCCCGTATAAAACAAAAGTACTACAACTGTAATGATTGTTGTCTATGTAAATTTCTAATTTATCAGAAGATCAGAAAACCTCGGAGTGGTAAATGCCTTAAGTTTACTCTACTAGACTGATGTATAATATTGTTTTATGTTATAGAGAGAGCTGCGCGCGTTGCGTCCGGACGGAACGCTAGTAACTGAAACGCAGCACACTAGGGAGGAGGAAAGACTCTGCGACGAGGACCTGCCCGAACAAGAGGTATGTACGTACTTTAAATGGTACTAGTTAGAAATTATTCTTCTTCCTAAAAGTTATTTACATAATTTTCACCTTTTTCTGACCGATCTTTAAACATTTTTAGTATCTTCTCTGAGAAGTGGCTGACATTAATACTACAACTGACATATTGAAAGTGATGCTGTTACCGGAATCTGAGCCTATCTAGGCTAACTTAAACCTAACTTATTATCGACAGTGGCGACACCTGTTATGAAAATATAATATCTAAAAATTCATCTCGCAGTAGTATAGCTTCGCATTAATTAAACGCCTTGCTTAATAATTTTCATTACTTCCAGGCCGGTGGATTAGGGAGCGACGAAAGCGTGGTAGAGGAGCGCGGTGGCACAGAGAAGCGCCGGCGCGAGGACCTCGAGCGTAGCACAGACCTGATGGCGGGTGGCCTGCGACTCGCCACTCAGATACATTCTAGAACACGCACTGAGGAAGGTATATTGATTAATAACCTTTTTAAAAAGGTAAACGATACGTACATTAGTATAATTTTCAACATAGTTTTTGTTCCACACAGTTGAACGAGAAGGACAACCAAACATGGAAGACGATTGGGATAGCTTGTCTGTGAGATTGAGACGCCAGCGACGCCTACGTCTAAACGGTGAGCATTAAAACTAAATTAGTACATAGTATTACTATTCGATAATAGATGGCGCAAATTTGCACGACAGGTTTTTATAGGCGTTTCTGTTAAGCCGCAATAGATGGCGTAGTAATTAATTTCACGACTAATAAAACTCAAGTTTGTAAAAGAATGCAAGGATACGGATTTTCGAATGCTTTATATAAATGTACATAAATTCCGTAGTTAATATATGAATGTTGTAAACATACAGATAATCCCGTCGTATCGTCTATGTTTTAAAGTTACCAGAAGCGTATCACGGAACGTAACAAGTATCAACTTCTTAAATATTGGTCCACCCACGGAAAACGAGACTGTTATGGTAACAAGCTACGGCGTGTCGCTTGTGAAGCATTAATTATTTCAAGATTTTTTAATTAATCATATCTTAGGAGTAAAAAATTCATATCTTGCGAAATATCGAATGTTAACATACTAAACAATAGCTTAGTATAATTTTAACAACTCAAATATTTTATAAGCCTGTTGTAAATATTAATTTAAACGTTGCCCGATAGTTTTACTTCTAGCTGGCGTGTACGTGAGTTATATTTTTTTATGTTATATTATGGATTAACTAAGCAAAAACAAATAGCCTATTGTTGATGAGAACCAATCGCTTTGTATATCTGACAACTACTATAGACTTAACATAGCACATCTAAGACCATCTGTCTCATTATTCTTCAAAGTTATCAACGAGTAATCGTCTTGACGAGCAGACAAACATACATTTCCACTGTATTGAGTGTATTGATCAGAGCTGGTTTTTTATCTATGCATATAATAAAATTGGAGTGTCTGTTTGTAACATTGAAATAACCGTTTTTTGCTACGTGGGTATGAATATTTATACAGTACATACACCAAAATAACATTTATTACAATTTTTGTCTGTCTGCTTGTTCCGGCTAATTTCTGGAATGGCTGGACCGATTTTGACGGGACTTTTTTGGCAGATAGCTGATGTAGTAAGGAGTAACTAAGGCTATGTTTATTTTAGAAAAGGAACGCGCGGACGAAGTCGCGGGCGAAAGCTAGTTGCAAATAAAATTGAGCTTTAAGCTCTTTGGAACAAGATTTAGTATTACTTTGCACGATTTGTAACAAGTGGAAATTTAAAAAAGAAATGTAGAGTTAAATTAAATTGTTCCGAATGTTTAACGCTTAATTATACGTGCGAATGAAATTCACATTGCTCTATGGATCAGTTCATATGAACAGAGGGTCCGTTTCATAAAAGTCCCCTGTTATGTCTTGTTTGACGAAAAATTTGAATCAAATGGCATAGTATGCCTCGTGTTTAAGAACCCAATAACCCGTGAAACCCGATTTATTTTTAATTTTCAACACATACTTCTTAAAGTGCCATCTTTTTTCGAAGTTTCGAAATATCTTAAGACCGTGGGCTCTGAAAGAGCGCTCTTTGGTTCTGATGTCTGGTGGTGGTTTTCGAGCCAGGATGATCTTCTATATACTAACATTGAACGTATGTAATTACACTGCAATGTTAAATTCCAAAGACGAGTCAGGCTCGTTTCCTATAACTACGGTTACTCGTATGTACGTATGAGTATTTAGTACTCCTCTAATGTATCCAACGGGTAAAACTTTAAAGCGACAATACAATACATACATTTCCGTATAACACGAATTATTCGGCTTTTTGAATTCGCAGAAATTGAACCCACGAACTGCGGTGTAATTCATATTATCCTCAATCTAAGCTAAGGAATAGTGTTATTTTAAACTTGTTTTATTTAGTTTTGTATTTAATACAGTTCGTTTATTTGAAGTGGAAGTAGTAAATCATATAATTGAAATTATTAAGATCAAAACAGATTGGTTAACTTTATTGAGGATCTAATCAAGCGCTTATGCAAATCACAACCTTCTTTCACCTTATACGGCAAAATACAACTTGATGTGTGTATTCTGCAATCCATTGTAGCCTTGGGATATGTATGGACAGCTTGTGAAGCGAATGATCACAATAAATAATAGCTTTTGCGCCGCGACGCCGTCTGAATTAAAAAAAAAACTTAACTACTTACTAGCCTATATGTTTTTTAAACTATGTAAATTCAAAAATTCAGGTTTCGGATTTGACATCTATTACGCCGTAATGGCCTCCTAATATCCATCCATCCATCCATACATACATCGATCAAACATTTGAATTATTAGTAAGATTGATGGTAAAAAGCATGGTTTTGCATTTAATTACAAAATAATCAAATTGTCTTATTTCTTAATTACAAGCCACATTTTTTTTTATTTAAAATGTGTATTTTCACTTTAAGTTGACAGTACTACGTTAAAATTACATGTGAGTTTTGTCAGTTTTAAAGTAGTGAAATGTGAATTTAAAGCAATTTTGTTTTACTGATGAATCTTAAATATTGTTTGATTCAAATTATGTTATTAAGCAATCAACATAACATAATAATAGTTATATTATGTTTTTATGATGACAACTTGTTCGTTGATACGATGACTTTTGTCGACAAAATGATTTCTGATGGACTTTTGTCACGAAATACTTAAATAGGAGAACATGACGAATTTGAATTATAAAAAAAGACTGCTTGTAAGATAGTCAAATATCTTTTTCTCTTATCTGAGGGCACGGCAGTGACTTTCTTTTCTCAAAGCATTTCAGGCCATTTTTAATCCCCAATATATACTCAATCCGAGCCCGTAGACAATGTAAAATTCGATAAGTGATGTCTCTAGTGGTATTAATAAAATACGTCAAAGCACGTGACTTGTCGAAAGATATTCTCACTTCCATACATTTTTGAAGTTTTTGAAGTCGCTTTGGTGCGAATGCATTTTGTCTATGGAACTAATGGTCTGGTCTAATGTGAGTTGAAGCCATATTTTAAACATACATGTAACTATCAATGATATGAGTTTGGAAATATAAATTAAAAAAAAAATCTTTGAACATTTCTAGATAATAGTTGAAATGACATTATTTAAAAAAATATGTTTAAGCATTTTTAATTATCCAGCCGTGAGCAAAAATAAAGGGTCTGTTAAGAAATAAAGTTAAGAAAGTTTGAATATCTCGAAAGATAAAGACGCTAGCTAACTTAAATAAATTGTGCATGATATATAATTAAATATCCTTAAAATAAAATAACATACTTTCATTACTTTATTTATATTTCATTAACAGACATAAACTTAAACGAAAAAGGATATCTTACGTAAACTTAGATAATGCAGTATTTTTCATCAAATTTTATTTTTATTTAGATTTCAGTACTTGCACAAATGTGTATAATGCACAATTTATTTCAGTTACTCTTTATTCGTCTTTTTTTTCCGACATACTAAAATTTTCTTAACCGACCCTTTACCTTTGCTCACGGCTGTATTACAATTACACAGATAAACTAGTGAGTTGAAAATGTTTATTACAATAGTTGTATTATAGACAAAGTGGGTAATTTAATGTGAGTCCATCCGACGCATATGGTCAATCATTGTGCCCACGCCAAGGTTTGTGAGGCCGTTTGTGACTCGTCTTTGCACACGTCTTGGTAACCAAAACAGTTATTTTATCCATTTTTATTTGATTTAACTCTTTCTTTTTATGCCGTTATTAAAAAACTAGATACGATATATTCGTGAAGACAATTGGGAAGCTAAAGTGTAGCGGGCTTAAACACCGTCTTTACAATCTCACGTTACGTTATCCCTTACAAGTATAGCGAAAGGTCTTATTACGTGTAATGTATTTGGTTCCTTATGAAGATTTAAATTAGTCTTTCGTAATTTATTGACGGAGTACTTGTGAATTCCGTGGTGTGTAAATTCCAATTGCAGACGCGGGTTCCAAAGGCTTTCGTAATTTTCTTAGCTTCACGTTACTTAGAGTGTAAATGACATACTTTTTATATCATGCTATTTAGTAAATGTCCTTAGTATAATAATTTTACTGTACAAAAAATGGATGGAAAAAAAATGGACGAAAATATATTTTTAATACTAACATTGTATTAATAATAACTTATATAGTATAGGTATATTACTACTTATATAATAAGTATAGGTAATTAGTAATGTTTAGAGGAAATGCAGGATAACCTCTATCTTACATTAGCATAAATGTAAACGATTTTGTCGCGATCTTAGAATTGTTTAAACTAAGGCTACATTTCTTGTCCGTAATTAGTGTAATCACTGAGACCGTACTGACCTAGAGATAATTACGCGCTTCATAATTTGTCGCATCGGCACTGTCTCGTAGCTGTTAAGTAACAATGATACTCGTGTTTGCAGCTCATTGCATTGACCTTCGTTAGTTTGGCAAACTTATTGACTGAACGATTACGCCACGTCGTGTGCTAGTGAGGATCCGAGCGGCCCCACCAATCGCCATTCAAACGTGAATCGTCGCCCGCGCGGCCGCGCCATAACGCTCTGTATTAAACCGCTCCTCGTTTACAGATCACGACAAGGACTACGCGAAACGACCCGTGGACTTCGACATCGAGGAAGAAACCCGCAAGAAGGAAACCTCCAAGTGGCTCGAGAGTCATTTTGGCAGCGACTCTCCCTCCTCACACGACTCCATCGCGGAAGAAATAGGAAGAAGACCGGAACCAGCGTATTACGCAAAAAATAAATCTGCCGATGACGAGGGATACTACGGAAAAACTTCGTCCTCAGTGCCGCCACCTGCCGCATATGTTGACAGAGTTCTTAGAAAAACGAAATCGTCGACACCATCAGACGAACGGCCGACGGTACCAGTAAATCGTACCGGTGGATACTTTAAAGGTGTAGCCGATTGGTCGCAACGTCGCGCCACAAAGCCGAGGATGCCGGAGCCGAGAAGCTCATCACCGTCGCCCCCCGCAGTGAGGTCGCCGTACGCCAGTGACGATCGGTTAAACGGCTCCTCGCCGCGGCACGTTTATGGGAAGCGCGACTCGCCTCAAGGTCGATCGTCGCCTATCGGCCGCCGGCATCCGCCCTCGCGAGATGATTCTGCCTACGTATCTTCTTCTACGATGCACAGCCCACCGCGTGGTTCGCCGTTCCGGCCGCTGGAAACGGATCGGTCTTTCCGCGAGCCATCCATCGAAGACGATTACAGGCACCCCGTTGTTCCCGAACGTAAGCGACCCACTAAGCAACGCGTGTCCGAGGAGCACCGATACGACAGTGGTTACAGAAGTTCCTCACGCAATGGAAATTCGGGACGTTCCCGAGACAGTCGCGAGGAGGCCGCCGCGGAGCCACCACCGGATTACTCTCCTCCGCGAGAACGTCGCGGCAGCTCAGACAGAGACCGAACGCCGCCACGTCGCCGGGATGAACGTAAACAAAACCAGAAAACGCGGTTTGCGGAGAACGAAGGGCGTCGGCGGCCATCTCCTGTTAGGAAATCAGTTGGCTCCGCCATAGGGAATTCGATTAGAAAATTGGTTGGGAAGATTCGGTCCGCGTCTGCAGAGAGACGGACGCGCTGGAGGAATTCGCGTTCTCCGTCACCGTCGCCGGAACACTCGTCACGGACATACAAGCAGTATGGCGGTGAGCTGGCGCCCCCCGTCGCACCGCCGCACCGGTATTACCTCGGAGAAGACCCCTTCGCGCCCAGCATCTACGGCCGAGAGCACAAGTACGAAGGCAGTTCGAGACGGGCTGCGGTGAACGACGCCCGCGATCACCGTGATAGGTAAGGATTTTTTTATACCATAAATATGATGTACTTGGATCGATGTTGCCTTCCTATTTAAGATCGTACGCATATAATATAAACAATAACGCTCTTTTCAACCATAAATAGAATTTTGTGTTACGATAAACTCCTCCTCCCACGTGCAATATTGAACACATAACTTAATTTATGCTGTCTGGTTTTTATTTTTTGTATAAGTTGATCGATTTTTATGTCCAAAACATTTAACGATACGACGCAATATGGCTTTAAGCGCGATTTTACGATTTATCAATTTACAGGTGTTAGATTCCGGAGTTTTTTTGTAAATTAAAAATACGTTTTATCATCGAATGTTTACATAGTTTCTTAATATCATAAGAAACTAAGTAAACTATATTTTTATATAATACGGAACTGCTAAGTTTAAATTTCCTAATGTTCATAAAGTTATATTACTCTAGTTTAGTTTACTTCTATTATTCATTTCTTCAAGTATTTCTTTGATTGCTTTTAAATTTTAACAATGTAATTTTTTACGGTACTAACACCAAAATAACATTTTTTACAATTTTTGTCTGCCTGTCTGTCGGTCTGTTTGTTCCGGCTAATCTCTTGATTGGCTGGACGGTTTTGACGGGACTTTTATTGATAGGTAGCTGATGTAATAAGGAATAACTAAAATAATAGGCTACGTTTATTTTAGAAAAATCTTTTATTTTAGAAAGAAAAACGCGCGGACGGAGTCGCGGGCGACAGCTAGTCTATACATATAATACAATTGGAGTGTCTGTTTGTAATATTGAAATAATCGTTTCTTGCTTCATGTGTATTAATATATAATACATACGCTACATACACCAAATTGATATTTTTTACAATTTTTGTCTGTCTGTCTGTCTGTCTGTTTGTCTGTTTGTTCCGGCTAATCTCGGAAATTGCTTGACCGATTTTGACAGGACTCTTATTTGCAGGTAGCTGATGTAATAAGGAGTAACTTAGGCTGCTTTTATTTTAGAAAAAGTAAGCGCGGACGTAGTCGCGGGTGACAGCTAGTCTACAATATAACTGTAGATAAGAAGTAATAATGTAATTCAGATATCCTTATATTTAATCTTAGAACGATTGTCTTGAATATACACTTTTTATTCTTTATTAAAACAGTAACAAACTGGAGTACTTCTGGTTGACCTTTATTCTATGATCACGGCGAAGGCTAGCAAATAAAATGCAGCGAGTGATCTAATAATAGCCACGGTGACAAGTACGTTTGTGGTTACATTCCTTACATTCTAGACTAAGCTTTGTTCTACTTAAAGCATATTAGTTGTGTTATTTTTGCTGTATCTAAAAATAAATATAGTAGTATCGTAGTTTAACAATATTATTTACTAACAACTAGGATCGGTTTAGATCTGCAGTTAAAACTGGTTTGGGAGTTTTTTCAGTATTGTGAACATAAAAATGTTCTTGTGCCAACATTTAACCGCGACTCTGTCTGTGTGTAATTAGCCTATGTGTTCTTCCAGAGTATGTTCTATATCTGTGCCATAATACACTGAGATACGTTGAACCGTACCTTCAAACAATCATTCATCCATCCATCAATCCAAAATACGCATTTGTAATAGAAGAAGTAAGATTATATGCATTGTTATAAAAATACTTCGTAACTTAATAAAATGAAAATAACCAATGATTTAGGTATATAGATGGCAAAGGAAAAAGAGCCACATGAAATAGCGAAGTAACCGCTGTCTATAGACATCCATAGATGCGTTGCCTCTATTTAATCGACGGCGGAAACGCATTGAAAGAGAATAATTCCTCTTCCTATGCGGTCCTAATCCGTCAAATCTACTATCCCTTCCCATACCTTTCTATAGAAGAAAAGGGTGGAAAGAGGAAGAGGATTAATATTAGACTTTTAGAACACACTCATTAGACGTAACGCGAATGTGAAAAAACATAATTTTATCTACAAATATGAAGCCTAAAACGTGATGTAATAAAAGTTGTCTGTCGCAAGAGCGCTTAGACTTGGCAATGTAACATATTGCACATAAAACGATGTTTGGAAAAGATATAAGTTTCATATTTCAAGGAAAATTATGTTATTTGGCGAAAAATACTTTTTTATTATATTTAATCATTTGATAATATTAGTTTGACAAGTTTGTTTTGTTCTTTTTAATAACAGAAAGCTTATATAGCTTATATTATTCGTATGGTTTTTAATAGTAGCACATTGGAGTAACAGTTCAATTGGAACTAAAAATCAAATATTATCTACTGACATTATAAATGCGCTTGTTTTGATAGACGTATGGATGGATTGATGGTTGTTTGAAGATCTGTATCTCCGGAACGGCTCAACATATTGCGATGAAATTAAGCACAGAAATAGAACATAATCTGTAGGAACACATGGGCTATTTACTAAATGTTTTTTCGGACGGAGTAGCGGGAAAAAGCTAGTTTTACACCATTGTAATTAAAAATTTGTTGTGATAATAAGAAAGTAACTTTTACATAAAGTAACTTTGTACATTTCAAGTATTGCATTAATTTCGTATTTTTATAGATTTCAATTTATTAAAAAAAGGAAAATAAATGTGTAATGCATAGAAACTCTTACTTAGTTCCAAAAAAAGTGACATGCTACTTATCGGTATAGTTGGAAATACTAAAGTGAGTTCCACACTTTAGAGACATCTTGTACTTGCGTCCTCATCGACGTGCTTGTCTTCCATATAAACTAATTAGTTTACATATTCTGAAATCGTAAATGGAAACATATGTATTTGTATCGCTTTAAAAAGAAGGTAAAACACATAATGTGCCTGTTTAAATAAGTAACGGTAAACAATTTATGGAGATTCTACTATAAAATGGAGAATTTATGACCAATAATACAAATTTATAAGGAATTTATTGTCTACTTAATCTATAAACATCGTACAGATAACAATTATTGTGCTACAGGATTTGTTTCTTAGACAAAAAGATACTTAACACGTATAAATCAATATAAACATATCAATACAATTATTCATCATAATAAAATGTAGTTACTGTGTATACATATAATAAAACTAGCTGTCGCCCGCAACTCCGACCGGGCGTTCTTATTCTAAAATAAAATATTTTTCGTAAAATAAACATAGCCTAAGTTACTCCTTATTACATTAGCTACTTGCCAATAAAACTTGTCAAAATCGGTCCAGCCATTTCAAAGATTAGCCGGAACAAACAAACAAACAGACAGACAAAAATAGAAAAAAAAATATTTTGGTGTATGTACCCTATATATATTCATATACATACATGTAGTAAAAAACAAATATTTCATTCTTATAAACAGTCACTCCAATTTTATTATATGTATAATATATGTATAGATATAGATAGATTGGAGTATCTGTTTGTAATATTGAAATAACCGTTTTTTTACTACATGTATATGTATGAATATATATACGGTACATACACCAAAATAACATTTTTACAATTTTTGTCTGTCTGTCTGTTTGTTCCGGCTAATCTCTGAAATGGCTGGACTGATTTTGACGGGTCTTTTATTGGCAGATAGTTGATGTAATAAGGAGTAACTTAGGTACGTTCATTTTAGAAAAAGAACGCTCGGACGGAGTCGCGGGCGACAGCTAGTATTAAATAAGCGTCGGTGGCTCAGAGGTTAAGCACTCGTTTTAGTCCTAGGTGCTAGTCCTCTATGTAACAATTTGTTTCCGATTGTATGTATTCAACGTTCTTAGAGTGAAGGAAACATCTTGATGAAGCCGGTACATATCTGCGAAGGAATTCACAGATGGTGTGTGGCTTACTAAGGTTTTGTTCCCATAACTAAGTGTAGGCTTGGAGGCCCTCAGTGGGGAGTAGTCAACAAAAAACTACGTACCCCACAGGATCTGTAACTATTTCCGGTGTCAAAAGTAGCCTATGTGTTCTTCCAGACTATCCTCTATATCTGTGCTAAAGTTCATCAAGATCCGTTTGGCAGTTTGGGCGACAAACTCTAAGATACACCCATCCCTCCACCTAAACTTTCGCATTCATATTATTACTAGCTGTCGTCCGCGACTCCGTCCGCGAGTAATTAAAATAAAACTTAGTATCCTATGTGTTAATTGATAATCCACTACGACTTAGGGTCCTTCAAGAAGCGAGCCTATCTCTTTCTCAAAGGCCGGCAACGCATCTGTGAACCA
>JAAOEG020000005.1:5060349-5072453 GCA_011763625.2 Papilio bianor
TTATTAAGATTTTGTTTTTCTTATGTATTAACTTTAAAGAGAGGGGAGAGAGGTTTAGTGGGTATCCCTATCGGGGATATAATCCCGCATAACTCCGTGTGCCCCCCGGAGCACGACGTATATATAAAGAATTCCCCTCTGAAAAAAAATTTTTGCAAAAAGTTTGCGTCGCGATGTTTTCCTTCACCATAAGAAAGTCGGTTAAAAGTACATATGAAATTCAAACATAAAAACATATCAGAATATGGCGGGCTCTAAACCCAGGACCTATAGCTTACAAGCCAAGAGCATAACCTCTAAGCCATCGACGCTCTCAATGCTCTTAATATTAATGTTATCTTTTTAAATTTGTACAAACAATTTAAAAGTAATGAAGTATGAAGTAAAAGTCCTTGTACAACAAACCTCTTAAAACTAGTAAAATATAAAAAATAATCAGTACAGAACAGTTAAAAGATATTTTGTAATGTTCTTTTTAAAACTTTTTAGTTGATTGCAAACAAATAAAGTGTGGCGCATGAATTATTAAACTCGCAAGAAGTTTCTACGAGGAAAGGTTCTTACGAAATGAAATAGTATGGTGTGGAATACTATGTGTGTTAGTTTAAATTAAGTTTCTTTAAGATGCTAAATTAATAAAATATGTACATGAGCATCATTAAGTTATTAAGGTTATAGGTAAAAAAAAACTAAAAGTAGATTCTGTATACTAGTCGTCCAATAAAATAGTGTTTGGTTACATGCACATCTTTTATTATTAATATTTTAAGGTATAATATTAATTAGATGTAACAGAAACAAAAAAAAATTAAACAGTGGTAACACTGCCCTTGCTTATATGTATAAGCAAGTGTATTTAACTAATATTATAAATTAGATAGTTTGTATGGATGTATCGAAGTTTGTTTTAATGTACCTCCAAAAAGACTAAATAATTCAATAAAATTTGCCACAGATGTTGATCTGGAAAACATTAATACTAATTAGTTGTTTTTTAATATCTCGCAGACGGAGTCGCGGGCGACATCTAGTACTTACACTACATAAATTCAATTACGCTTGGGGTACGAAATTCCATTTACATGTCTTTGTTAAAACCTTTAGTGTATAAACGTGGCGAGGCCAGAGCCTCGGATACGGATGATGTGATACGGATATCACAGTTATTTGTGTTTTCATCGAATGCATTTCCGAATGAATGTGCGTTACAAAACCGAATTGCACGTATCCGGGTGAGGTCAAATAGCTACGGTTTGGCTGTGATTGAAATAAAGTGATTTTGTTGCTTGTATCCGATTATATATTTGTTTTAAACAATTCCAAAATATCTCCACTTATATACTCGTAGTGTATAATTTCTAATATTATTTATAACTTGATACACAAAAATAAAAGCAAAAATAAAGGGTCGGTTAAGAAAGTTTGAATACTTCGGAAGATAAAGACGACTAACTAAAATAAATTGTGCATGTTAGACAATAAAATATCATAAAAAAAAAATAGAATATTTTATTAATTTATTTATATTTCATTAAAAACATAAGCTTAAACGAAAAAGGATACCTTACGTAAACTTGGATAATACAGTATTTTTATTTTAGTTTTATTTTTATTTAGACATTAGTACTTAGTGTTGCCCGCGACTCCGTCCGCGCGTAAAATAAAAGATTATTTCTAAAATAAACGTAGCCTAAATTACTCCTTATTACAGCAGCTACCTGCCAATAAAAGTCCCGTCAAAATCTGTCCAGCCATTTCAGAGATTAGCCGGAACAAACAGACAGACAGACAAAATTTTTATAAAATGTTATTTTAGTGTATGTACCGTATATACGAGTATATTCATATGTATATGAATATATATTTATTTATTTATTTTATTAATAATTACATAAACAAACTTAGCCTAATTTTATGTTTCTTATAAGTTAGGTAGACATGAGTTCCATATGTACATATAATATATTAAACTTATGAAAAATAATAAAAAAAAAAGTTGTAGGCAAAATTGCTAAATAAAAAAATTGTTCAGCTGCCCTCCGGTATATTCGGTACATACACCAATAAAACATTTTTTACAATTTTTGTCTGTCTGTCTATCTGTCTGTCTGTAGTAAAAAACGATTATTTCAATATTACAGACACTCTAATTTTATTAAATGTATATGTATAGTTTCCACGCGGTCGAAATCGCGGGCAAAGCTAGTATGTTATATAATATTTGTTGTTTAAAGAATTCGTGTTTTTTTTCTTATTTTATCGTTTTTATTAGTTATAAATGTTTCTAAATATAAAAAGCAAGCATTTCGTTATTCTACAACCTTATGTGATTTATTATACATCTGGCCGAGTAGTTGTTACGAAGAAAATGTTTTAACATTGATGGCTAAGGAACTTATTAGCAATATAAAAACTATTTAGATGTAAGTGTATAAAACACATGCAACCTTACGTGACTATATAAGATTTTCTTAATGCATTTATGTTTAAAATTGTAATTAGGTTGTAATAAAAAATTACAATTTGCCAAAGGACTTGTGTTTACGTTTTCTTGCTATTTTAATGTCAAATAATAACATTTTATTTCATTATTATTTTCTTTGAACATGTTACAACAGTATGAGGAATTTTCGGATGTACAAAAAGTTAATAAACACAAAAAAACACTCCGGAAATGACACAAATCGAATAACACCATACTCTTCTGAATCGGTTAAGATACTTAAGTATCAGTACACAATATAGGAAACAGTGTTAGACGCCAGCAACACCAACTCCCGTTGCACGAATTGGCCGACTCGCCCGGTATACCACGACCACAGAGAAAATAGGCATGAAGTGGAAGCAATGCCACTTTTCGTCTGATGAGTGCGCGGCCTAATATTAGTCCTCTTCCACTTCCCATCCTTTTCTTATACGGAAAGGAATGGAAGGGAAGTGGATTTAACAGCGGAGAGGAAGCATAGGAAGAGGAAATATTATCTTTCAGTGCGTCTCCTCCTCCTTTGATTAAAGGTAGGCAATGCATCTGCAATTGCGGATGTTTATGAGCAGCGGTCACTTCACTATTTCAACGATTTCAGCTGGCCGCTTGCTCGTTTGTTACCTTGTAAAAAAAAACGAACATGCGAACTAGTGTATAAACGGGTATAAACTCCCTTACGAATCCGCTGTAAGCATTAAAAAATCGTAGAAACTGACTGAGAATAAAGCTCGAAGCGTGATATCCTAAAATAAAATACTGAGTCATAATGCTAACAGGGAGTGAAAGATTTTAAAATAATTAAATCCCAAGGAGAAAAGTTTCATAAGAATTAAAATAGATGTACAACTGCTGTATAGTTCACACACGAAACTGCAACACGAGTACTCGTAATTAGTAAATTCCAGGAGCTTATGCGGAAAATGTGGTTGCTTTAGAAGCTTACGCTCTTCTAGCTTATCTTATGTTTTGAAAGGCTCTTATATTCTGTTCTAAGTCCAAAGTTATAACTTAAACATATATGTTTCTTTGCAAAGATATACAAACAAAATGGACAGAAAACATTAAATGAAGAAGAGCAATTTATCTATGTAACTAATAAGTTAATTTTTTTTTAAATGAAATAAAACATTGAAATCAGTATGTAATATTGTTCGTAATTCGGACAGAATGGTCTGTCCTAGGAGGTATTTCCAAATCAATACGACTTAGAGTCCTACGAGAAGAGAACATATCTCTTTTTCGAAGGTCGGCAACGCATCTGCAGTTCCTTTAATGTTGAGGATGTCCATGGGCGACGATGACCACCTCGGTGTTCTCGCCGCTCGTTGGCCTCCTCCTGGTTTAAAAAAACATTATGTGTAGAGAAGTGATAAATTAAAGTTGGAATTTTTAATGAATCTCTTTCAATCCTAAGTTTCTTGAATAAAATTATCCGTGATTCGAGCATTAAATCGGACGCATACTCGTAATTTCGTGTAATTTGCATTTCCATCGTTTTCCTTCCGACTCACAATTGACTACGAAAAGCAATTAATACTTAGAGTGACCTGATTTCCCTTTTAAGATAAGATTTTCTCTAGATATTTCCTCTATTACATTTTCGGTAGAGATCAGTTCGAGCGAATGGTATTCGAAATGGATAAAACAAAGTTTATAAAACTGGTTACAATGACTTGAAATTTTATTCGAATTGTATTAAATGCAATTAAAAATATGTATGTAAAAAAAGGTATTATATTCAATAACTAGCTGTCGCCCGCGACTACGTCCGCGCTTTCTTTTTCTAAAATAAAAGAAGTTTTGTAAAATAAACGTAGCCTAAGTTACTCTTTATTACATCAGCTACCTGCCGATAAAGTCAGACAGACAGACATATAGACAAAAAGACAAACATTTAAAAAAAATTGTTTTGGTGTTTGTACCGTATATATATTCATATATGTACATGTAGTAAAAACCGGTTATTTCAATATTACAAGCAGACACTCCAATTTTATTATACATATGTATAGATTAAAAAAAGAAAAACACCTCAAACAAATTATTGCATTTCAAACATTTATGTGTCTTTTCAAAATTTTTATTAAATTTAAGACAATCTTCTGCATAATTTAAGATAAGTCACAGTGTAACAGTGAGTACCAGTTTTACCAATGGCCAGCAAAACCATCTGTTGCACTAATAGGCCGGTTGGCCTACCGCAATACCACGACCACACAGAAGACAGCCGTCGAATGGACCCGATTCCGTATTTCGTCTTATTAGTTTGCGTGCCGGAGGCATGATTTTTGTACTCTTTCCCATAACACCATTATCTTATGGAATGGATGGAAAGCGGAAGTGGATTTGACAGGGGAGAGGACGTTAAGAAATCGGGAAAAGATCTCTTTCTGTTTGCATCAACGCATTTGCAATTGCAGATGTCCATGGCCAGCGGATGCGGGCGGCACAGGACCGGGCATTGTGGCAATCGATGGGGGAGGCTTACGTCCAGCAGTGGACACAATCCGGCTAAAGAAGAAGATGGCCAGCGGTTGCTTAGCCATTTTGGTGAATTCAGGTCAATATAAAAAGTCACAGATGCTTGATCATTTTTAATATTAAATTACAAAATAAGTCTTTCTAAACTCTAATCTTATACAAGTTTATAAAATTATTGTTGATAAAAGTTGCTTGCAATCAATGTATTTTTACAAAGCTTAAAAATCACAACAGATGATAAATGACACAATAACAAAACTAAAAATTCAAACGTTTTATCAAAAACAACTCCGAAGATGCAGCATTCAAATAGGAATTTATTGTGTTATCTTATGCATTGCGGCTATAAATAAAGTGAACAAGAATAAAGAAATGTTAGTGCGACAAGATAACTAGCCGGGCACATGACACCCACCGCCTTGGAGTGACAGTACAACTAACATTACCTACGAGAATATTTTCTCTTTTATGCAAGCCAAAAGATAACAAAAGTAGTGGCTTAAAACAGAAATCGTGTTACAAGAAATACTATTGAACGTGGAAAAATCTAAGAGAAATTTGTTACGGAATATAAGAGCGTTGTCTTCTGGAAATAAATGTATAAAACTTATTTTATGAAATACGTTTTATTTATTTATTTATTAAATTCACATCAAGTGTTAATAAAACAATAATAACCTAAAGAAATAGCTTCTAAACTGTTAAGTACACAAATTAATATTAATACGGCTATTACTCACTCAATTTTCCGGTGGCGGCACCGACTAGTTTCGGACCAGTCGTGGCGAGTGTTTATTTTGTCTTCTTCGCGATCGCGGACCGCCTTAAGACAGGTATGTTAGTAATAATGCCTCACGAAAGTTTAAACAATTTATTTAACTTTATTTTTGGAGTTTATTTAATAAAAAACGTAGTACTTTTATTTAACATAAAATTACTCGTCTTGTAGAATTATTTTTATGCAAACGTGTATTAAAATTAAGCGGGAATTTCATATAAAGAGATTTATGTCTGTAGGGAGCATATTGCTGCTGTTATATGCTAAAAGAAGATTATTAAAATAATAAACTTTTATGATAAATATGTTACCTTTTTTGTTTTTAGTAGCGTGAGATGAAACTTCGTTTTTTGAAGATACTTTTAAGTGGTATGAAACATGAAACAAGGATTCCTTTTAAATGGGCCGCGGGGGAAACTGAAACCTATATTTATACTAAAATATGATATATATAATTTTTTAATGGTGTCGAGGGGGAAAATCTTTAAAAGATACCCTGACTTCTGGGGGTGGACTGGTGGGTTCTGGTGGACTTCTAGGGGTTCGACCCACTAAAACCAACTCGAGTGCAATAGAGGAGGGTTCAGGGACCTCCGAAGAACGCACCTATAGTAATATTCCTAGTGAAACTGTTATATGACCATGGTGGTCAAAGGCAACTTGTGTTAAAAATTTATTACGATCTTAGTGGTTTTCTCGGATTTTAAGGAGCATCAATCACAAAAATCTCTGTGAATAGATCAGATTCTTAATTAAATATTCAAGTACACTGATACCTGGTTACATCTTTACAATGTGTTTTCAGATTTATTATTCTTTGTTTTTTAATAAACCAAAGTAGTGGGTTGTAAAGTTTAAGCGTTCGCTTTATGTTCAGTACCAGCCATGACTCGTCCATTAACATTTTAATTAAATGGAAACAAGAGAACGGCGGACCTCTTTACCATTTCAAGTTTGTAAGTGCATTTGTGACAGCCCTGTCTACTTCATTCTTTTAAAGTTAATCCTATAAAAAGGATCTTTTCACTACGATTTTAACGTTTAAAATTACACGAATCGAGATAAAAATAAAAAACAGACTTCTTATATAACTTTTATATGGAAATAATGTGACAGAAGAAATGAAATATACGTGTTGGCCATTTGTATGTTAGAAAGAGAATCCATCAGATTGTCTCGGGGGCATCTTAAAAGTTGACAAAAGGAAAAATCGTAGCGCGTTCATTCATTTTACCAAAAAGGTTTGTAATGTTTTTTAAAATATACTTTATGAACAAAAAAGTTGTAATAAATTAGTTAAAAGAATATCACATACAGACCTAAATTTTGACATTGATGGGCAATAGACAATAATGTGTTTTTTTTAAAGTCAAATTCAAACATAATATACATATTTCTTAATATGTAATGTTAATTCTTATAAATATCCTTTCTAGATAAAAAGCAATTTAGCAAACCAATTTTCGTAATACAATATTTGGCAAAGCATTTAAAATAGTAAAAAAAGCCACATATTTATGCTGCGCTGCATATTTTTTATTACTCTTTAGATTGAGTAATGGAATTTTTATTGAAATAAAATACGAGTTTATAAATACGAAATTGGATTTTACAATTTATACTTTGATTTGCATATGCATGATATTGTTTCTATGTTTCAGTACTTGTGTATCCTAATTCATCAAATATTCTATGGAATTCTGTGGTAAATTGATGCAAATTGCTAACTAAAATAAACATTATAATATTTTTGAGTAATTTTTGAATATATAGACTTGTTAAGTCAATAATCTATCCGATCTTTTTAAAGTTCGCATTCTGGCAAAGAGATGGCATACTGGCCTGAGACCTTTGCCTGTCGTTATAAAAAAGAATTATAGATATAAAAGAGAATCGCGCGGGAAGTCGAATTTCAAAAATGGTGATGAGAGCACACTTTAACAACAAAATGAAGTCGTCAATGGTTGTGATGAATATTTTTTGCAAATATGTAAATAATTTGTTATAATGTGTTGTAACAACGAAATAAAAATGTTCTAGCTGTCGCAATGCGTTTCAGATTTATACGATACTTGCTAATTAGTGTTTAAACAGTCAATGCGGAAATGTAATATGAGTTTATCAATGTAATATCTTCATAATTTAGCGTATCTCAAATAAAATCTTTTTGGTAATGATATTTCTTGTCCTCCGCTCAATCTCGAGCCCAGCGGGTATTCTCGAATAAATTTCTGTCATCAATATCAGTCGGAAAGGAGTGTCGCTATTTATTTCGGATTCTGTTTGGCCTTATTGTATATTTTATTAATGAAAACAAATTTAAATTTTTCTTTTAAACAAGCAACATTTCAATTAAATTCGACTGTGAAAAGATTGCGGTCGATTAACTGGAAAATAATGACAATATCGTAATTCGACTTCCCTAAATTGCAATGCATTGTTATTTACTTCATGTAATTATTATTATCGATGAATTAAATACAAAAAGCCTTACCTTAAAACAACTTAGTGTTTGAAATACACCTTAGCTTAAACATACCGTACCGCTTTTATACCGTGACTAGCACCCGACGCGGATTTTCGACAAATAAATTTGACAGTTGTATTTTTTTGTTAATCTTTTTTTGATATTTTTATTTCTTTTGATTACTCGCAGTTTTGCGGAATGCGATCTAAACCAGTCTTTACTATAATAATATTATAGATGCGAAAATAACTCTGTCTGTCTGCCTGTCTCGCTTCCCTTTAAAAAGACTGAACAGTTTCGTATAATATAAAATTTGCTACGTAGATAGTCTAAAGCCTGAGAAAGGAATTCGGAGGAGAGAGGAGAAGAGGAAAGGAAGGGGAAAAGCTTTATACTTTTTAATGCGAAAAAAGGTTTGTAAGGGGTTGAAAAGGGGCATGGAAAATAGTACGCAAGTGGGGTTATTTTTAGAGCTGTAAGGTTGAAACTTTGGCTGTATATTTGATATAAATATATATGCCATTCAAAGTTTGTTAAAATATGCCTGAGTATGCTAATCCAAACAGGCAGACATGTAAAGATGGACACTCGTGTGTTTTAAATAATTAAAAACTATACAGACATTATTCCACGCGGAAGTCGCGGTCACAGCTAGTAAATAATAAAGTAGCTTTACCAATGGTAGTGAGATGATATATATTTATATTGAAACTTGTAAAGTTGACGTTCATTATGTAAATCAGCTGCGGTCAAAGCCTTAAAGTACTTCTTCAATACAGTTCTACAGTACAATTCTGTAATCCAGTTTGTCACTGTCAGATGGACTGAAATAAGTTTTGATACAATACTCTAAAATTGAAATTATTCTGAATGATTATTGGTAAGAAATAAGTTTAGTAGTTAGTTATTATAATTAGAAATATGCTTCAGTTTTTAATACTTACAAATTGGATAGTTTGTAGCCGTAAAGAGTGAGAAAATTTGTAACCCAATTTCGTCGCGCTTAACGTAACTTCCATAAAAATGGTCAATATTTGACAAACAGCACTAATGGAATATAAATTAAATAAGTCTCAAAATCCTTGAAATTTATTGATGGTCGTAATTTTTGAGCGACACCCACAGAATACTTGGGAAAAATATGAAAGACATTTCGGCAAAAAGGCCTCTTGAAATTTATGAGCACGTCTCCCGCACTTTGATCACAATCGACTTTTCACGATGAAAACCTTTAAAGTAATTCTCATCAATAGGCTGAAAGTCATCGAAGTGCTTTGTGTCTCGTTTTCAAACTTTACTTATTAATTTGAACCACTTTTAACTTACAGAAACCACCTTTGTATTTCATTTATTAGAGAAATTCCTCAGTTGAAAAGAAAATGTTGTCTACGTTGATATGTCATTAATTTAGACCACGAAAAATTTATTTCACTTTGTCGTAATAGCAAACATAATTTGAAAAGCAAGGGCATTTGTTAGGCAGGAGAAAATAATGTTTACCGCTCGCTCACCACATTTTGTTTGGACAGATACTAATTTCCGACGAGTTTTCTAATTCCATTATTCTTGCGCCTAATTCGAAAGGCATTTCCTCCACATTAATGTGTGATTTTAAAAGAATAAACAAGCGATTTTCAAAATTAAAAAAGAAAAATTTAAACTTTAGTAAAAAAAAAAAACATCCTTACATTAAATATGTATGTCATCGGGTTAGCATTAAAAATATTACTTATTACAGGTTATTTAGTTCTTAAGAAAACAACATGTGTTCAATTAATTTGCAAACTAATATTTTATCTTTTACCTATTGTCTGCACTTTATGTAACGTGGGCTATAAATAAAGATAATAGCCAATTTCTCTCAAATGTTATGGGCGAGGAAATCTATTACATTTTGCGTTTCCAGTCATAATAATAAAAGTGTAATCATGTGTAAGCCGGATATTCTCTTTAAAATATTTTATCGAGTACCTTACAGAACACGAAAGCATTTTCTTATAATATTCGGATGTAAACGAGCAGCGGGAATACCAAGGTAATGATCGGCGCATGGACATCCGTAATACCAGAGGAACTGCAGATGCGTGGCCTGCCTTTGAAAAGGTGATATGCCTAATTCTTGAAGAACCCTAAGTCGTAGCGGTTTAGAAACACCACCGAGGATTTCATTTCGGGAAAACTGCATGGTTGTGGATGCCAGCCATGGAACGGAACGTAACCACGGAACTCGGCGGTGGGAATCCTTCCAAACAAAAATTCGGCGCACTCCCCGTGGTATACACGATAAAAATGCAGAGGGAACTAGCATCCACTCTGCAAGGGCAGAGTGTCAAGTCGTTCAGTCAGAGCTCAGTTGTTGACGATTCGAATTGCTCTTCGTTGTATACAGTAAAATGGAATAAGCTGATATTGGGGTGTCCAGCCCAAAGATGCGAGCAGTATTCCATGTTTTGGTATACCTTTTATTATCAACTGATAATTTATTTAATTAAACTATGACAAACTTGATATTCCATGAAGTAAATTACAAATAAAAACTAGCCAAAAACTTGTGCTGATCTAAAACATTGCTGTTCCAAAGTTACGTTAGTTTTCTGTTTTACCGACAATTCGTACTAGACTAGGAAACAAGTTTGAAGCTTAACAATAGAGTACCTGACTACATATGCGGGTTTAGAGTTTCAATTTTAACTGTACCGGTCGAGACATGGTCGATGTTTGGACTTAACATGTGTTCGAAATTTGTATTTTTTTTCTGATCTTATTTTAACACCTAACTTCTTAGTTGCTCCGGGGTTTTAGCTGGTTTGTGTATGGAAAGAGATGGCGTTATACCCACCGTAAACAAATTAGTACATTGTATGGATGGAATTGATAGGCGATATTACATATTTCTGTAGTTCTTAGGTGTCTCAGCTCAACTCACTGTACGTCCTAAACCAATTTAGGGGTGACTAGGCCTTAGTCAACCACGCTGGCCCAATGCGGGCTTGTTGATTTCAACCCACATCTTTTAAATTTATTCGCAGACGTGTGCAGGTTACATCACGATTTCCCTCACCGTAAGAATGTCGGGTATATGTATGTATGTACATATAAAATACGAAATACAAAAAAAACATTGACACATGGCGGGATTCGAACTAGGACCTGCAGATTACAAGTCAAGTGCTTAGCCCCTGAGCCAACTTAGGTATATGAAAAAAAACCGCTTCAGATATAAATACAAACTATATTACCGAGTGACAAAATAATAAATATATATCAATGCTCAAAACTCGCATGCTTGTAATGTAATCAGATATATAAAATTGATTTTAAATTGTTTATAAGTTACTTAGTATTTAGTTACATTTTATGATGAGGATCGCGTGAGCTCCGCGTTGCGTGCTGCTACGTTATTACCTAATACTAACTTTTCCAATAACTAACATCATTGTGTTCTAGTTATTAGTAGGATTTTGTATTAAAATAAACAAGACATACGTTCGTTTCCTAAATACGCAAACTCTAAAGTTTTTAGTTATCACATTGGGTCTTTACATTGGGCAGATAGTCTTGATAACAGAGTTATGTCAAACCAAAACCTCACAGTTTTTCTCCTACGCTTGTTGGCCGGGCTATAAGAATGCTTGCGCCAGCCACCGAACTGGAGAATATTTGTTACGAAGTTATGGATTCAATCGGTACAAATATAAGAGACACCCTTCACATTTTTCTAATTAATTTGATACCACTATATACAACTATTTCGTTAATCCAGTTTTCTTTGAGGAAATATAATACTTAATGTCATTGTATAACAGAAGACTTCTTCTAGATATGAGTTTGCTTTATGATATTTTGCACAATATAGACCATCCTGCATTACTAGGCCGTATAACATTTTCTAC
>JAAOEG020000005.1:5532127-5542912 GCA_011763625.2 Papilio bianor
GGTAACTGCTATAATCATCCAATTACAATTTGAATCTTACATACATATAAATGCGAGTGATACATGGATTTATGGATGGATGGATGTTTGTTTGAAAGTATTTACAGAAGAGCTCCACGGATCTGGTTGAAATTTGGTACAAATATAGAAGGTAGTCTGTAAGAACAGGCTGTGTACATGGCAAGGCTACTTACTACGTTTTTTTATTTATTTATTGACATAAATACAATTTATTACAAATAAATTATTATCAAAGATTCGTGGGCAAAAGCTATATGTAAGCTATAAATGAAAGAAATTAAAAAAATAAATGTCCTACAATATTCTGCCAATATAAATGTATTGTATATAGTCTGTTTGTCTTTTGTTAAAACCCGAAAAACAGTCCCTGTTATCGAGTTTCGTTAGTACGAGCGCTCCCCCAGCGCCCCGGGCGTTGCCCAGCAACCATCCAGGCCGACCCAGCTGCGCAAGCCGCCATCTTGAAATCATAATGCTCTTGTTGCATCCCCGACTGCGTATTGCAATTTATCTTTATTGTATTATGACATGGAGATTTGAAAAACGTATGTATATTACAAAGTCTGTACTTTTAAATTGTATATACATATATTTCATTTCCAGTTACTTCGATCTAAGCTCTTTCAAGGACGCACGTGAAAGCGAAGCTCAAGGTTTTTTATTGAAATGCTAATGATTCCTCTTAAAAAGCATTTAAAACTGTATACGTAATTTGAGTAACGTTTTTAATGTTTTATTAATTAGGGATGATCTTAAAGACAGGTTGGATTAAAAATATATTTTTTTCGTAATTACGACATACACTCATTTAAAATTGACGTGATTTACTAAAATGTAATTATTAATTATTATAGAAAAGGACACAAATAGTAGGAGTTGAATCACTACATCTAAGCGTAACAGGGTAACTTATATTAACCGTATTATTAATGTTTGTATAATTTAACGAACAGTTTTCATTCAGTACACTCTAATTACGCCTGACATGGGCATAGCATATTTTTCCTGTTGTTGATGCTATGTAAGAAATGTGTTTTTTCTAAATATGTTTTTCCTATTAAGTAATTAATACATTATAGCTAAGAAAGGAGGACTTTAAATTGACATGACTTTAGCCATACTAGTAATATGGTATACCTTGTATTTATTTATTTACTTAGCTTTATTTAATGCCATACAAATAAGTTTACCATACAGTATAGGTGATATAGACCTTTTTAATTGTTAGACCTCATTTTGGGAAAATTTCCTTATAATGTTACCAGCCATAAATAAAATTGAAGCTATATCATGAAACATATTTTTGACCGTATTACAAAAGAAGTAGGTACCAACAAATAGTCTATATTTTTTATTAAAACAAAACGTTTAATAATGCACTTGTCTGCAGATTAAACATGGATACATATTGTTCTAAAGAGAACGTATGCAGAATAAATTGAAAGAGCTATTCTGTTTTCAAAGCAGATACTTTCAGCACGTTTTCATTAACAATGGAAAATGTTTGCCATGCCTTTATTTTTATTTCGGAAGATTTTTATTTCTAAAAGTATAATATATTGTTATTTTAAACTTTATTTTAAAAAAAACATCATTTTAACAAATCTATAGTGATATTACAGCTTACATTTTTTCCTAAATCACAGAAAGTGTTCGTGTATCATCAGTCATTGAGGGTGAACAGATTTTTTTTCCAAAAATTACACATACAGTAATGGTTATTTCCCATATTCGACTGGCAGTGTAAATAATAATACTAATGAAATATTGTTGCCCGGACTGTTATGCACTGAATTAAAAAAGGTATAGCCTTATAGCAATGGGGGTAATATTGCTTCCCAACAGTGAAAATACTTTAACATCAGTTCAGAAGATTCGGAGCATATTCGATGCAAACAAAACATCCAACAAACAACAATCAAATCTTTCCTCTTTATATAATTAATATAAATACGTGGTCAAAAGTTTATACTGCATCTAAAAGTACTTTCAAAATTCTTATTATTCACAGAAGATAGGCGTCAAGTGGAAGCAATACCGCGTTTCATATGATGAGTGTGCGTTTCGGAGGCCGGATATTAGTCCTCTTCCCCTTTCCTATCAACCATTGTCTTACCTTTTAAGGAAAGGATGGGAAGAGGAAGTGGATTTCACGGAGGAGAGGACGCATAGAAAGTGGAAATGTTCTCTTTCAGTGCGTCTCCTCCTTCAACGATTAAAGGTAGGCAACGCAACTGCAATTGGTGTCTATGGGCAGAGATCACTTCGCTTATTTCAGCGATTTCAGGTGGCCGCTTGCTCGTTTGTCACCTTGTCAACCACCATAAAAAATATATATATTTTCAATGTCTTATTTTCTTGTGTGCGCATCATTATTCGCCAAGGGTCGATCATTGGCTATTCTTATCAGAAAGCAAGAGAACATGTTAAACTAGTAATAGGTAAATGTGAGTAAAAAATAATAGTCGAAACTAATCATTTTTAAAATGGATACCATAAGAAATCTAACCAAATATTTTACCGAAGCCTTTGTCAAATTACGACAAGGTTTGGTTAATTTAGTTTATAATTATTCCTAGCTTTCACAACTTCCATCGCGCGGATTTAAAAAAAAATTGTAAGTAGTGTTCATGTTGTTCCTATGTGTTTTTCCAGACTATGTGCTATATATGTGCCAAATTTTATCGAAATCTGTTAGCTGTTAAATACCTTCAAACATCTATCTAACAATTCGTATCTATAATATTTGTAAGGCTGTTTAGTTACTTTCGTTTCCTATCATTCTTAATTTCATATGGTCACCCTAATTTATTTAACTTTATATAGATACAGGTGAAATTCTTCAAGAACAAGTTATTGAAGAATATCCTTATTTAGTAAAAAAATATCAAATCATTTTTATAAAATACACTGTGGACAGTATGCGCCAATGTTTAAAAAAAGCTGGGCACATGACGTTTACACATTACAATTTGTATAGTTTGAAAGTGCATCATTTGGTTTACAGCCAAAATATAGTAGGTGGCACAAAATTATAGCTATATTATTCATATTAAAAGCTAGTAGTTGGCCACTCCTTTTATCAAAGAGTAGGAAATCTTTGTTTCTATTTAACTTCTAGCACCTAGTGCTTGACGTTGGCCACTATTTGTCTATGGGATAGCGCTACTCAAAACTCATAAGCTGATAAATTTATATTAATATTGCACAATATTAAAGCTTCTAAATTTTATTAGCTGTAGTTGTATTACGCATATATCTTATACGTGTATATATCTTGAACTGCATTCTTCTGCATGTTGATTAACATACCTTTCAAGCTTTGCTCATAACTCACATTGGTTTTATAAATAAAAAGTAAAATACTGCGCATTTCATATCAAAACCAGAACATCGCTGTCATACATACAACTTCATTTGTTAATTAATTGAATAAATATAAAGTAAACAGCATTAAATTGTAACGCAATGCAAACCGGGTGTTGTTTATCGTCAACATAAGTGTTTATTAACTCGCGATCTATAGGTACATAATTATGTATAATATACTTGCTCATGATAAACACATACACAAATGATAGTTGTCATGCATTACGTAATCGAAATGCATTTAGTGAAACTATATTATAAAACATACCTATTACACAGTTTAAAATTAAACAGTCAATTAGGCGACGAACTTCATTAACATTTAATGTGTTAAAGAATAGGGACAAACGAGCAGCGGTAACACCGAGGTGATGACATTAGCAATACGAGAGAAACTGCCAAGTTGCTGGTCTTTGAGAAGGTGATACGCTCAATTCTCGAAAGACCCTAAGTCGTAGCCGTTTGGAAACATCGCCGAGGACAAGTCCACAACGCAACTGTGCGAGGATAAAGTTTCGCGAAAACGTGTGTGGATCTGAAAATCCAGATCCACGTTTTGGCCACGACGCGCGGGTGGGGGAAATATACTTGAGTTTGCTAATCCGAACGGGCAGACACGTAAAGTCAGACGCCCGTACGATTTAAATACATAAAATGATACCCAAAAACACTATTCTACGCAGACGAAGTAGCGGACAAAAGCTAGTATTTAATCAATATAACAACTATTTTGCTCGCGTGCCATTATATCAATGGAAGTTGAAAACCAAATTATTTTCAGAAAGACGTTTGGTTTTTCAGAACATCAATACCCATATATTAAATCAAATTACATATCATAATAAATTATATATCGGGTTCTGTTATTATACCTAAATTAAAATTTGTTTTTCCTTACTGGACGGTCTTATCCTGCCAACGGTCTTCACCGACTTACCAATGCATAAATACTTTAATCTATTTAAGTTAGACTTTCTTGACTGTATTATTTAATATTAAAAATTAGCAATAAAATCTGCCAAGATTAAGGGTAAGATTTTGTACCTGGTAATACTAATGTCAAAGAACTAAAGACGCGGTATGCGACGGGGGCGAGGGAAAGGGGGGCAGAGGCAGCGGCAGCCCAACCGACACAATACAAGGCCGTTGTCGGGTTCGATGACCGACCAATGTCACCTCTAGCGATGCAATTACAAGATGGACTCCGCGCGAACTGCCCCCACGCTGTTATCATTTCGAGATGTTATTTAAGGGTCTGCCTGCATGCTTATCTAGAATGCACGGCACTACGATAATAAATCGGGCCAACATAATACTCGACTAATAATGATAACAATTTATTTATTCAAATTAACATTTAAATTTCAAACTCCTTCGTTTGCATAAGTCAATTAACTTGTAATCTGTCATTTAAAAAAAATGGACAGGTTTCGTCTATGGTTTTCATATGTAGTTCTAGTGAACCGACTTTATAGATTTTTCTTTTTTATAAGAAAGTGCTTATTATCTATTGTTGCAGTATTTTTGAGTTTTTTTTAAACTAATCAACTGCGTAGTAATCAACGGACTTAGGTCTGTAGATTAGAAAGCGGTTATCGTGACTAATAAAATTGGTATAGGTTATTTTGCGATTAGCGATTTTTTAAAGTTATTTTTAAATTATTGAAACTTATCTTATTACCAATTTATGGATCTTCAATTTAAAAGAGTAAACATCAAACGTGATACAACGATAACTATGCAGTTGACCTTCATTACAAATGCCACTAATATACATATGTGTGAAGTTGGCGAACGAAGCTTGCGCATTTGGTATGAGTGACGCGAACTTATAATAATAATTAAATACCGGTATGACAAAAAGAATAAATGGGTCGCTGAGCTAACCAAAACGCGATCTTATGAGCTGGTAGGTACTATGACATGGAACTAACGAACGCTCGCTAAAGCCCTGTTTGCACTAGGATAGTACTTTAGTCGAGTAGCGAGTATTTTAATAACTAAAAGTGGCCAAACAACACAACTTTAGTTGAGATTTGCAAATCTTAATGATTTGTGAGTAGCGCCCCCACCATGCGTCACTGCTTGCTCATCTGCTAAACAAGTTTGAAACATCGTTTTAGATGATTTCTTTAGACTTGATGTTTACCTTGCGAAACACTATTCACTTGTGTACCGTACTGTGATACGAGTAGTGCTACCGATTTTAACACAGTAGAGAATATTTTAGCAACTAAATTACTCGCTACTCTACTAAAATACTATCCTGGTGCGAACAAGGGTTAAGCTAACCGATGCCTAAAATATCAACTTCGAACGAATTGAGTCATTTGGACTAATGTTACGCTTAGCTATTTATATTTTAATTGTTTAGTTAAGTATTTAGTTCATGAATTTACAATTTTGCAATGGCCGGTAACGCATCTGCATTTCCTCTAGCATTGCGGATGCCCATGGGCTTCAATGATCACCTCGCTGTTCACGATGCTCGTTTGCCCTCTTCTTTTATAAAAAATAAATTCGTGGCGATGTCTTAGCGTCTCATTGGAAAGCAATAGTGGGGTTTGTAGCTAAACTAAACTAATTTTAATTGACAGTAAAAAAATAAGGATTTTAGTTTCTCAATGCCGCAGATTTATAAAAACAAATTTAGTGGTTGATCTTAGATTTGCTCTGCGTACATATAAAGCATGAATTATCAGACTAATTGAATTAATTTATCTGTATAAAATAGCAATGACATTTTTGAATGTAGGAATTTTAAATAGAAGTATATTTGGATACACGTGAATGAAGTACGATAGAAACTCGACTTTGTCAAGGACTCTTAGTAGGGTAATTTTTTGCCAAACCCTTCCGAGAATGTTATTTCTTAGGAAAACACGGCGGCAAAGATCAGGGCACGATCGTAACCAACTACTTACCTGAGGAGAATGCAAGAAACAATGTGGCAATATTTTTAATATCTGTAGTGCAATATTACTTTTTTAACCTTAATTTCATCCTACCGATATATTTATATGAAATATAAGAGACAACAAGAATTTACTGTACATTTTTAAAACGATGGGAACCCACAGATTATATTAACAACATTAAAACAGCCACTTATTTACCTAATTTTACTGGAAATTGCATTGGGAAAACAACAATAATTTCGTTCGCTGGCAACACAGATTCATTTTGGCGGGCACCTTGAAGCGCCATTGACCGTGGTCATGGCCGCGTCCCTGACCGCGCCTCAGCATTCGGCGCTGGCTGTGTGAGGCCGTGCTGATGTAACTACATTCTCAGCGAACCATATAGAAATACAGATTCTTTAATATCCGCGATTTCCTCATATTTGTGCCATTCTTAAGGTAAGGAAGTATGTTTTTGTTACCTCTTGATGCCTAAACACTTCGATTGATTTGAAGTTTGCAATTTCTCTAGACCATAGAGCATATACATATGCTGACAGTAGAACCACTAGTAGGGTCAGAATTTGAAGGACTGTTCGTGCTATCCTTACCCAATTTTTTACGTTATATTCATGCATACATTCATCTAATTAGATAATGTATATCCATGTATGTACAGTAAATAAAAAGCAAGTAAAAACATCGATGTAATGTCATTGTATTGCAATCGAGGTCATACTAACATAGCTATATGTGAATAGCTAACGCCTTGACTTTGTACCATGTAAATACAACAATAAAATAGAGTAGTTAGTTTGATCATGTAACGCAATTAATTACTGATTGCAAAACAATGCAAGCGATTTATATGTGCTAACAAGTATATATGTTGTTTGTGTTGCAACATATATTTTTTAAATACTAAAAGTCACGACATTCGAGCAAAATGTAGGATCTACAGATATAAACCCTTGATATATTGTAGGCTGATATAAACAACGTTATCTTAACATTTTCACAAAGGGCAACGCATGTGTAGTTCCTCTGGTGTTGCAGATGTCGATGGACGTGGTTGATCAGATCAGATTTTAACAATGGTCGATCCCGCTTTAACATTATCGCACGAATACGTAAGCTCAACGGGTGCAATACCACGATCACACAGAAGACAGGCGTGAAGTAGAAGCAATTCCGCGTTTCGTCTGATGAGTGTGTATGCCGGAGGCCTAATTTCAGTCCTCTTTCTTCCACCCTTTTCCTGTAAGGAAAGGATGGGAGGGAGAATGGATTTGGCAGAGATGGAGACGCATAGGAATAGGAAATATCGTCTTACTGTGCGTCCCATCCTCCTTCGATTAAAGGTAGGCAACGTACCTGCAAATGCGGATGTTTATGGCAGCGGCTGCTTCGCTATTTTAGCGAATTCAGGTGACCGCTTGCTTGTCCTTATACAACAAAAAACCAACTCGGTGTTCTCGCCGCTCGTTTGTCTTATTAAAAAGTGTAATATGTAATTTGTGGATTATATAATCAACATAACATGCTATAGTTATAATCTAGAACATAAATAATGACTTAGTAATTGTCAATATGTAACGAATTATGTGATAGCTGTCGCCCGCGACTACGTCCGAGGGGTAAAAATCGTCAGTATTATATGTTCTTCCAGACTATGCCCAAACGTTTTAGGTGAATGACATTGTATAAGGATATTTTTGAAAATAAAATATTAACTTATTTCGGTTTAAGGCATTTAAATATATTAATTAAGAACCAGTTTATAACATTGAATTCCAAAAAGCAATACACCTAATTAAAACTCTGACGTAGAAAATGTATATAACAAACTTGTTTTCAAAGTTGCTGTAAATTTTAAAAATACTCGTTGTACTTGCAACAAAAATTAACCTTAGTGTGAAGCTATTTGTCTTTCTAATTCTTAGGATGCAGTGGTATTTCATAAAAGACTGCGTCTTTGAGTCAAAAAGCGCGTTTCACGAAAAGTCGAAAATATGCCAACTGACACGTTTTGAGTTAAGTTGGATGTGTGAAAGAATTGTATATCTCAAAAACTGCTACAAAAAGTCAGTGGTGGCATATTCTTATCTTTTACGGTTTTCCCACAATAACCACTTTCTGCTAAACTAAAAGCAATTAAAATAATGTAAAAGCAAGCTTTTATTATTCACGAAAAAATAAATATAAAAACAAAGAAATACCAAATTTCAGCTCAATCGGTCCACAAGAACCGAAGTTTCTATGGTCACCTTCCAACCTCATCATCATCAGACCAGCTCCATGGTATTCTTGTATTGTCATCCAAATTACGTAGGTATACCAAGTTTCAGCTCAATCGGTCTATTGGAAGTGATTCAATTAATCTTCCTTGCAAGATTTGTAAACATACAATCATACATACATACAAAAGTGAAGTTAAATAAAAGCTTGTAAATAGTACGTTACTTGCATGTAAAAAAAATGTTAAATGAATTCGTTATCAGGAGAATTTAGTATAGATTAAAGTTGCCTTTTACGGTATAAATAAATTCTGATAAATAGTTTAGAAGGTATCATGATCACAAACAATAAGCGAAAAATCAGCCCGCGGGCCTGAGTCGGCCGTATTTTCAAGGTTTTTACTAATTAACGAGACATCTACGGAAAGGGTATTGTCGTTATTTTAATTTATTTTATCTGTACCATTATTATAATAGGAAAGATATAATTGTTTTTTGTGGTTTTGCAAAAATTCTTTCCTCATAAGAAAGCTAGATTATCACCGAGTTACATAGGCTATATCTTATAACTATAGTTAATAAACATTAAACAGCAACAACAAATAATTGTGAAAGAACCTCTGAATCTCACAGAAACATTATTTACTATACTCTTTTTCATTCAGACACGCCATTATTCTGCAGAAAAAAAATCCAAAGGTAGATAAAAGCAAATAATGCACGTCCGTCGTCCGTCGTAATTACATGTTTTTGATGCCTAAACATTACTGATAATGATGTAAAGATTTATTTGTATTAGATAATTTAATGCTGGAAAATCAAAATGTAGATTTTATGGTTTACCGGGCGCTAAGTTACAAGAATAAAGGTCAACTCTGATTTACTGCAAGATTAGTATTGTATTAATAAACTGGATCTTTTAGAATGCTGTATCAAGTTCACATGGGTACAATAATCCGGTTTTTTTAACATTAATTAGCGAGACAATAATATATTGATAGCCCACTCCACCTTCGCTCTGCTTGATAAAAAAATACCATTTCTAACAGCACATACTGACAATATTCTATTCAACCATAAACAATTCTTAATTATATTGTAACGTGAAAGTTTGTAAGAATGTATGGATGCATGTTTGTCACTCTTTCATGCAAAATGTGCTTAATGGATGTCGATCAAATTTTGCAATAATATACCTTATACATAAGAATAACACATAGGCTATCATTTATAAAGATATTGTATGAATTATTAAAAATATAAAGATATAAGTGTAATTTTAAGATGGATAGAAGCGTTGGTGACTTAGGAGTTAGGCACTTAATTTAAAATCTGCAGGTCCTATGTTAGAATACCTCAATGTACCTATGAGTTTTTCAATTTGCGAATTTCATATGTAAAAACATCGTGATGCAACCTGCACATATCAGCGCAGAAAATCAAAGATACCAGGGTGGTAAACAAAGGCCTAGTCACACCTAACTAAGGGTAGGTTCCAACCCCCGAAATGTAGCCCCGTGGGGACGTACAGTGAGTTGATGATCATATATGGAAATTGATTAATGGTATCTTCAGAACGGTTGAACAGATCTTTACGAAATATCGCATACTTGTAGAACAGTCTGGAAAAACATAAGCACATACTTACTAAGTTTATTTTTTAATTCAGCGCGGACGGAGACGTGGTCAAAAGCTAGTGCGTTATACTGATAGACATTTAATAAAGTTTGTAAATACCAAGTCACGACTGTTACTGCGCAGTAAATGTTATAGGTAATATAAACCAAGGCGCAACAAAATATTACAGATAATTTTTAGTTTAGTGTGTGGAATGGCAGACCATTGACAGAGACAGACAAAGGACAGATCCTTGGTCCAATTTCCAAACCAATGCGACTTAGGGTTCTTTAGGAAGCGAGCATAACTCTTTCTCGTAGGCCGGCAACGCACCTGCAGTTCCTTTAATGTTGTGGATGTCCATGATCGACAACGAGCACTTCGGTGTTCTCCCTTCCCTTAAAAAAAGTATTACCCAATGTTGAACACAGTTCATCACCAAGGCCTGTACTCTTCAAAATACATTTTTGACGCATTGTCTGAACAACTAAAGAATTTATGTTACAAGATCTGTACACAGGTATTCTTCGTAAATCCGTTTAATGGACGAAGATAACGGTGGTAGACGCCAGAAACATCTGTTGCACGAAAGGCTGGCTCGCCCACCGCAACACCACGACCACACAGAAGACAGACGTTAA
>JAAOEG020000005.1:5632711-5643395 GCA_011763625.2 Papilio bianor
AATTTTTTTGTTAGTACGTAGGATTATTACGATGTTACACTTCTTAATTATATTATAAATGCGAAAGTGTAGATGGACGAATGGACGTTTGTCGCTTAAACTGCTGAACGGATATCGATGAAATTTGGCATAGATGTAGAGGATAGTCTAGATGAATACATAGGATATAGTTACGGTTCCCGTGGGATACATTAATTTTGTTTTTTCATGTTTACTCGATAATTCTGTAACGGTTCAACATATCTTATTGAAATTTAAAACAGAGTCTGGAGTAACACATGGGATACATGGGATAAATTAGAAGAGAAGATATGAAAAGAAATTTAAATTACTGTGCCAAAGCAAAATCTGAAGGAGTTCTAATTGTAAATGTTGTGGGATAGTAGAGGATTCTCTTCACTTCTGATGACATAACGTGCAATCTTCTATTTCTTATTGTAAGAAATAATTTTCTGTGTAAGCGCAGAAAATACAATACTATACTAATGTGTATGAAAGTATAGAAGTAATAAAACTTATTAATTCTTAATGGCTTATTTGCTTACAAAGTAAAGTATTGTTGTCACATCTGTAAACACACTATCACTGCTAATATGCTTTTGTATTCATTTATTTCTTATTAAAGTCATAAATAAAAACAACTGTGATATAGTTAGGAATAATTAATACTACCTATTGCTTGAACTAAAAATACTTAATTAGTAGTGTATTTGTTGTTCCAGACTATGTTCAATATCTGTGCCAGTTTTAAGCGAGAACGTTTGAGCCTTTATTATGATACCTTCTAACAATCATCCATATTGCCAGGACTTGCAAGAACTACGCAGGTCAGGTAAGATTAGCTGTAAACCATATTAATATAAATGCTAATGTTTAGATGTTTGTGTGGATGGAAGTTTGTTAGAAGGTATTTCCAGAACGGCTCAACAGATCACGCTGAAATCAGGCACATACTTAGAACAGTCCGAACGAACATATAGGGTACTAATTAATATTTTTTAGTTTAATTCTGCGGGACAGACTTGCGGGCGACAACTAGTATTCAAATAAAAATAATATTTTTATAATAAAAGCAAGGTTGTACTTTGTTTGCGTCGCGCATTTATAAAGAAACCGAAAAATCTACTAGGTAGTTTTTAAGTTTAAAAATTAACCAAAAGAAGGGACACTACTGCAAGCACCACCTCTCGATTAAAAAAAGAATTATCAACATCGGATCACCATAGGCAGATTTATGTGGTAACACACATAAAAAAACATACGGACGAATTGTCGTACATCCTTCATTTGGGTAGTCGGTAAAAAATAAAACACAATTACGTATTTATCTTTACCTATTTATTAAGACAAATACCAGCTTGTAGTTTTATATCTATACATTTTATTATGACGCAATGATTTACTAAAACTAGCCGTTTAAAATAAAAAAAAATCATAAATAAAATAAAAAAAATTTGACTGAAATGCATATTTTTCAATTATGAAAAATATAAGATTAAAAATTGTATGCATAATGATACATATATTACTATCTAATAAGTACTTTTAAGTTTATATCCTTATCTATTGTACGTAATAAATATATACACAAAATATTACGTAATTAAGAAAAAAAATCAAACTAAGGCGGAAATAGTACGACTAAATGAATTGCGAATTTAGAAAAAAACTTCATATATTGTAAACGAAATTAGGACCAACATCTTTAAGAGGGAAAAGCGACGTAAATTAAATGGCAAAATTAAAAGAAAACTACAAAGAATAAGCAAATAAAAACATCTTTAAAACACAATCTGAGGTTTTCTTTTTAATTTGTTTGCATTGTGTTGAAGCGTTATTGTCATACACATATTTTCGTCTTCCTGAACTGTCAAAAAGAAACAATTTTTAAGAGTAGTATTCTTTTAAAAACATTCGTACAATCAATCCACGATATGTTATTAGACATGACTTATATATTTTCATGGTATTTTACTTTGTATTATTCAAAAAGCTTAGACATCCAGCAGCTTACAAAGCGTAATCGAAAATTATTCATGAAGACACTGCCAAATGAACATATTAAAAAAAATGAGCAACACGCGAGGTCTGGTTACAACTATCCTTATCCACAGTAATACAAGTGGTAACATTTCAATACCGTTAAATTCTGCCAGCTTAAACGCATTAGAATATTATGTCTATTTGACTTGCATAGTGCCGACTCGTATTGTCGTAAGCTGTCTCTGGTGCACTATGACGTCATACAACAATGACACAATAAGACACAGTGAAACTATTATACCGTGACATGATTAAAGTGGCAGAATTGAAGGCGTGACAGTGACATTAGTGTATGGTGTCCGTGTGTTCTGGGCGCGCTAGCTTTCCGTCATGTCTTCGTTGTGATTCTTCGGCCGGCAGCGGTGGATGAAAGCGCTTAGATTCTCGTCGTCTTCATCACTCTGACACTCCGTGCCAACTTTACAACTGCAACTGAAAAATCAAATAATACTTAAGTTAACGATGGCGCGATTAAAGTACGTTTGACCTTCTTGGTGGAGCCTTACACGAGCTGACGATGAATTATTATTATTATGCAGTTTAAGTATCCAAGATTGGTACAGATACATTAAGACCATCTTTCCTTTTTCATAATTTATGTAACGATTAACGGCAAATGAAAATTATCTGTCGATGTAAAGCAAGCGTGGTCGTACGAGGACTTAGTTCAGTCAGGATTATCAGCGCATGCGAGCTCTAACGGCTAATGAAAAATGTTCTCACGTGCTTTCTCTATGGCATGCGTGAACGGGAAATCTTTCAGACCACGCATAATAATGGCAATGGTCAATGAAATTGCGCCCTTACGGAGCCTACATTTTCTTTATACTATTTCCTAATTACCAATTATAATTAATACCATATCAGCTTGTAATTACCCTGACACTCTACACAACTCGTAGCTTGTACCGGTAATTTTAAAGAGCAAATAAAATCTAACGAGGAAAATAAAATCAAAATATGTACTTAGTAAATAATGTATAAATTATACATCAAAGTAGTTTGAATGTTATGTAGGTCGCGGTGTCAGGGGCTCATTATATCTTCTAAAGTGATAACCACGATTGATCAAGAGAAATATTTACGCATTACTATCGTGGCCACTGCGTCATATTTATTTCCTTGAACCTTTCTCTATACACAAACATATCGTTGCAACTGATATAACAAAGCAATCACGCTCTCGTCTATCGTGCGCGGTCAGAGATCACCGATTCACATTTACGTTACGTTATGATTTCAATAACAATAATTACAAATTAATATTAGGAACAATCACATGATATGCATTTGCTAAGCTTAACTAAAAGACAAACAAAAGGGTAGGAAACTGGTATGGTTAGTAACACTTACTACGTGTTAACAATATGGGTGTCGGTTATCTTCTGTCTGTTGATGTAGATGGACCAAGCGCAAGGCGTCTCCGGCTTGCAGACTTCTCGTGTGGCAGAGGTGCTCGCGGAGGTGGCGTACCCACCAGCCGCGGTAGAAGCGGGACTTGCCATCTTCTGCCTCAGCTCCTCCTCCAAATTCACTGCCCGCTGAGAATTAAACACTCATTTTATAATCACTTTATACCTTTATTCAAGGGCTTCGCAATCGTCTGTTTATTACTTCGTTGAAATTGTAATTGCGTTCTTGATACAGTAGTATTAGTAACTACAGATAGTAATAATAACTATGGATTATATTTTCATATCAAACACACTATGAATAAATAAATAGGAGCGATATTCATCACTTGAATGTACATATCACCCCGAGGGTTCGGATGAACCGACCCGTAACTTATAAGATATAGTGGTTTTATCTTGTATTCTATACAAATATAGCCTGAATACGCGTACAACTGAGATTTATGCATCCGTTTTATAATAGTAAGCAATTTAAAATTATATTTTAAAGGATAAAGAGCCGGAGTTCAAGCGTCGTTACGTCAATTTGCAAGTAGCTAATGTTTAATTATATATTACAGTTTTGTTTGAACAATAAAACGTTATACGATTATGTACTACAAAGTTGTTATCGCCAATTGAAATGTGACCTAATCTAGTTGATAGTAAATATATAGCGCAACATTATAAAAGAGCTTTCATCTCTGTTTTGAAATAAGCGGTTTATGTTAAGATAGCAGTGGTAGTATGCGCTTTTTGTCAAACTTTTTGCATCCGAATGAACTGTTGAGTCGCAAAATAAAAACTAAATATAAGGGAGTTTATTTTTTTTAAATCGATCTGAAACATATTCACGTTTTAGGAATTAAAAGGGAAGATGAAATAGTAAAATTATTTTGGGAAGATTTTATGTTTTAAATTGAGGATACAAATACGTCTGTTTGTAATAAGTCAGATTACAGCCTTACAAAGGTAAAATTGTTTAGATAGGCTTGTTATAATCTCTCATTTCTATTGAATTTAACTATAAATAATTCCTTTGAAAACCGATTTGTGATTCATGATTCGTGTTTCTGCTAACCTCTTATAACTTGTATGGTGCATAATTTGCGTTAACGGTTTTACATGGATGTCTTCCGATGAGAACGACTGGTGTAAAACAAGTCACTGTCCATTCTTTTATTTCGTCGTCCGCTAAGGACAAGGAGACAAATGTTGACAAGTCGCGTCGTCTTTTTGTGTCTGAATTGCCACCGTTTGTATTTAGAAGGCATTTACACGGGGCTTGATGTGTCAGAGCGCATATGGTGATTAACTTTGTCATTTTTTCGGTTGCTTTTGTTTAAGTGTACGTGCATTGAAAGTTGACAGCCCTAGGTTTACGTGACAATTATCCCCTCCCCTCCACGGCGGCTAGGAATTCGATAGTAATGAGTGTCGTACGACATACCGCGCGCCCTTGATTGCGTGCGGCGTCCGGTCTCGCCTCACGCCTTATGATGCTTTGCCGCCCACTTTGTACATACATACGTCACCGTAAACGTGTTTTGGGTCTTTTAAAAAATAAATGAGTTCTTCAGTTTACAATCTTCTGTCAGTCCACAATATCACTAGTGTGATGTTACTAACGATGTTTACAATGACACGCGTATGGCGAAATCGCGCACATCGAGCGGGAGCCGACAGTAAACAGGAAGCATAAAACCTTCCACGAACACCGGGTCGTTGACCAACATGTTTTTCTTTTACTAAAATACACTGTTCGTTAAGAAAAACATCTAGCCGAGTCAAGGCCACGGGTGTGACTCACACCAACACTGAGCCGGGGTTTGAAGGATCGTTAAATGCATACGATCATCGGAAATAGAAACGTTTCGTACTTCGTAAAATAAAACAGTGTGCATTATTGAAATTTCTATATACTTAGAATTATGGGTTTCCACAATACCCATGTTGTCAGCGGCTTTTCTATTTGAAGACTTTCTGTGAGTTTCTATTGTAGACAGTGAAAACACTCGGTTATGTTTTAAGCCCTCGTTTAATTGATGCAACAATAATTCGATATTTATTCATCAACAGTAAAAATATTTTTGGTTCATTTATTTACGTAACTTAAAAATGCGAATCTAATAACAAATGTTTTATGGCAGTTAACGAAAGATCACAGCTAGTGCAGTGCACTCCAAGCTTTATAGATGTTAGCAATTACTACGAGCTTCATACGAGAGGCTACGCTGCGAAACACAAAAAATCACTGGATAAAAAAAAACGTTAGGGCAAGGCACACGCGTTTACGTCCACAAGCGGCCCTAACTACCACTTATAAAGATATAAAGATACAATTATCAATGCGAGGGTGTTCCCGCAGTGTATGCGTAAGCTCCAGTTAAACCCTTAATCCCTTACTACCTGCTTTCTTACGGGAACTGACTCGCTTTCGATCTCTCTCAGGGTAAGAAATCACACATAAAATGGTTTGGTACTCCCGACTTTTCCAGCATATTCGATGGTTTAATGCAATTGTAAGTTCTTTCATATATAGCAAATTATTATTTGTAATGCTCAGCGCTTTCCTAAGTTACTTCAATATTCACATGTTTAAATGTACTTTTCTTTGTTGAAGATCTTTAAGTGCCTTAATAAGGTGTGCTAAAAGTTAAATAATGTTTTAATAATTTGCCGACTACAACTTACGAATTAGAACTTTAGACTTCCTTTTAAAAGTTGATTTTAAGTTAAATTTTAAGATGTTCCGCTTCAGCTAAACTATTGATTAATATTACGAAATAATTTTATGTTTTAAGATACAACTGATCTGTGTAATTTATTCACATCTATGGCAATAAATTGGTATTTCAGTCAATAAAAATACGAAAGTAAAAAGCTGATGAGAAAGAGAAACGTTTGTCTTTTTTAAATAATATCTTTTATTTTTATAATGCATTTGTAAAATATATAGAACACAGCTAATTAATGAAATCTTGAAATTCTAGTTATTGCCCGCGAATTAGCCTGCGCAGTATTAAATAAAATCTAATTAGTGGAGGCAAATTTGAAAGAGATCCGTTGAGCATTTCATAAATATGTTTATCCATAAGATGAATAATTTCGTTTTTAATATGCGATAATATATGTAATAATAGTTAAAATTCGTGAAGTATTCTCACACATGTATGGACATTTTTCCAGCTCCTGCGGGATGTAATTAGAATCGTAACTGTATATTTTTAAGCTGAACCTAAATCTTCGTGACTATTAAGCAAATTTACAGACAATTTTCAATCAAAACATATCTTTCTTTATGTTTAAGTTTAATTGCTATATCGCTTGTTCTTAAATATTATTTTTTTAGCCACTGCATGTGTTCTTCATTTTTCCTAATTTTTCTAATCAACTAATCCTAATAAATCAAATTTAAAACATTTCTTGTTTATCTCTCTATATTGTACTTATTAATCCTTTAAATAAATTAATTTCACAAACTTGCTATGCTACGAAAAAAGTCATAACGTAGCGAAGATCTACAAAAACTTGCGTATTATTGGATACTTACATACTGTAAGTATGTATGATTGTATGTATTATACAATCAAATTATAGTTTTTCGTAATTTAAAGTACGTTTAAAAATGGACTTACCCTTAATTTAGGCACCATAGCCATGGCGATTGTGACTGCAGCCAACAAAATAATTAATTGTGGTTTCATATTAATGTACGTGAGTACTAGGGTTCAAGTTGCAAAAAAATAAGTCGTAACGACGTGTTCGCTTCAACGTTCGACGGAGCGGTAACGAGTGACAACGCGGCGGCTCTGCGCGGTTATATGTAGCACTGACTATGCTCTGCTTCCCCGCCTTCCCCGCGGCGAACACGTGAATCTATACAGAGTAGCACCGACACCGGCCCTAACCGAAACTACGCCGTACTACGTTAAAAGATTCGATCTGTGTACATGAATGAATGCGTGTGACTACCGACTTGATCCGTACGCGATCAATCTAAACGAGAATATTGTTTTTGTTATTATTGTAGATATTACGATACGCGCCGGAGCCGCTACATAATAAAAACTTTTTACGATAACGTACTGCAATAATGTATTCAATAACAAAACTAAATCATCAATGTTTACTGTTATCTTAATTTTTTTCTTGAATTGTAAATTTCTCTGCTTATATCTGTTCACGGAGTAAGTTTATCAAAAATACATAAAGTTCAATAACACAATCGTATGATAGTAGAAATACTTCAAATGAATTATTGTATAAAAATAATAAATTATTGTAACAGAAATATTTGGGGCCTCTCGTGGAAAACGGATGGAGTACGCGTAATACAGTTTTTCTAACAGATAAAAGATGACACAGTGAAATTATTGAAAATAAGGAATTTATCAGCAATTACAATAAAAGGCTGCCGAATCTTTTTAGAGTTACAGCTATTTAAAATTATTATTAAAAGAAATAGCTTTGGTTATGTCTAACATATGCATTGCATCCCGAATCCTGCATATCCGATAAATTTCGGTATTGTAAGGTTATTCTGTAAAACAAAAACTAAAACTTTGTCATTATTGTAGCTTTTCCACGAGACTTTGTCCGTGTGGATAAAAAAACCTTAGTAAGTAGTCCATGTGCACTTCCAGACAGTGTTTATTCTTTATTATCTATACGAAAATTTCATCCAGATCCATTCAGATGTTCTGATGGTTCATTTGTGTAACAAACATTCATCCAAGCTTTCAGTATTCAACATTAGCAAGTACACGTGCGATAAACAGATGAAACAGGGCGCAAAAGCACTATTATCTGTAAGAATAAAAATGTATAATTGTAATATGTCATAATAGATTAGGTTAAAAGTAATAATAGATGCACACGTAGCGTCGTGAGAACGGACGGGGTGAGACACACCCGTCGTCGGCCCGTCTCCGTCACGTCACGGCGAGCCTTACGACGCGCGCTTGCGAGTTGCATCATCCTTTTATGCCGACCGAGTAATAAAACAGACACTTTTATGCCAACCCTCTTTCCATTTTCATTTCAGTCTGCAACGCAATATAAAACTATGTTACTTTTTATATTAAAATACTGTCTTATTTTTCTTTCATAAACGTTTTTCAAGTATATTCTGAATGCGAGAATATGTTTTATTTCATTGCAGTAGTAATAAAGTTACTGCTTATTTGCACGTGGTTATGTTTTCATAGGACAGACTCATCCTTTGTCATATTTGTGTCCTATTAGTCGAGATAACCGTATTAAAATTGATATGTACATACTTATTTATTCAAGTTATAATTTTCAGAACTAGAATTGAAAACAATAACTTCAATACTTCAATTACATTCGATGGTGTAACTCGTGCACAATAACTTAAGAGTTCATTAATAGAAACGCTAATATCTGACGTAATAGTTAAATACGTTTTCTCCGATCTCGTACAATCGAGTCACTTCCAGTTCTCTTGGCGGAAGACCAAATTATATTAAGCATTCTATGTATGATTGGTACTATGAGCACGTTTAATAGCAAATTCACCAGATGACGTCATCAACAACATCTTGTACACCAATGGGCCAGCTCGCCCGGTGCAATACCACGACAACACAGAAGACAGACTTCAAGTGGAAGTTAAGCCGCGATTCGTCTGAATGTGTGTGTTGAGGTCTAATTTTAGTCCTCTTTCTCTTCCCACCCTTTTCTTATATAGAAAGGATAGGAATGCGAAGTGGATTTGGTGGGGGTGGGGACGCATAGGAAAGGGAAATATTGTCATTTTGTGCGTCTATTCCTCCGTCGATCAAAGGCAGCAAACGAATCTGAAATTGCGGATATCTATGGGTAGCGGTCGCTACGCTATTTCGGTGTATTCAGGTGGTCGCTTTATTTAGGTGGCAAACGATCAAGCGAACACTGTCGATAGACATCTACTATTGCAGATGGGTTGACACACAAAAGGAGTATATTCCCCTTTCCTATGCGTCCCCTCCTCCGACAAGTCCACTTCCCTCCCCATTCTTTCCTCATAAGAAAAGTGTAAGAAAGGAAAGAGGATTACAATTAGACCTCCAGTACCACACTCATCAGATGGAACGTCGAATTACTTCACGCCTGTTTTCTGTGTGGTCGTGGTATTGCTTGCTCATTTTCTACCTTATATTACATATATAAAAAACAAAAACGCGGAAATGTTTCCATGTCACGCCTGTAATCTGTGTATTCGTGGTATTGCACCGGTCGGGCTGGCCTATTCGTGCAATGGATGTTGCTGGCATCTACCATTGTTCTAGCTTACTTTTTGTGAAAACATTATTAAAATCTGATGGTCAGATTTAACCCATTACCATAAATTTACCTTATTTAAATAATTCAAACAAATGAAACTGTATAAAATATATAGAAATAAAGCTCGCTACACACACTCAGATTCCTCTCGTACAGTTAAAACTGAGCGTGTGTAGCGGTTGACTATTACATTGTTGTATCACGCATTCGAACTTTATACTACGCATTAGTTAAAAGGTCTATGATCTATGCGAGGAAATGTTTAAACCATTGTCAGTCACGCTACTACGCCGTCCACTATCGGCATGAATCACAAGGTTTCGACACTATTTCTGTGAACTCTGCGATAAGCGTTCGGCTGTCATTAAGATAAATTCATTCAAAGAAATTGACCTGCACCATTAATGTATTAACAAAATATCTGCTGCGTTTAATACTAATTACAAGTGTATAGTATTTTTTCCTTATTACCTTCTACTACCACAATAAAAAGGCAGCAACAGAAAAAGAAAACCGACTTCCTAAAAAATATTCTCGACAAAATGCCGTAAAAAGTAACATAATAATGTCATAAATACATGCAAGAGAAAGAAAACTGTCTTTTTTCTAGTATTATGTCGATATTAGACAATTATTGATATTTCGGAGTCGGTGGCGGCAGAAGTAGACTAAGCCTTCCAAATCTACGAGTAAATTCTTGTTGGCGTTACATATCATCTACTAGTGATTACATACGACTATACATAATTTATATATACTCATAAAATCTTATTACATGATTGAGTCTATTTCAGTTTTGTTTTTATATTACAAGGTGGCAAACGAGCAAGCGGCCACCTGAAATCGGTCAAATAGCGAAGTAACCGATGCCCATAGACATCCGCAATTACAGATGCGTTGCCTACCTTTAATTGACGGAGGAGGAGACGCACTGAAAGAGATTATTTTCTCTTCCTACG
>JAAOEG020000005.1:5752159-5768950 GCA_011763625.2 Papilio bianor
AAAGTCTACAGCAGAAAGAGTTTCAGGAAATCTGCAAATAATAACTTCCCTATATTTGTATCTATCTTTTCATTTATGTACAAAAGTTGGTATATTTAGGTTTGAAATAACTAACCTTCCACCCAGATATTTTATAATATTCGTTTTACCGAAAACTGTTGCTACGTGCAACGGAGTGGCCCCATTCGGTGATACAGGGTCCCTCGCTATCGCAAATTTTCGTCTATCCAAAGCTGTTTGTAGATCTCTTATATTGCCTTCTTTTGCCGCTATGTGTACTCTATTAATTTTTTCCTAAACAAATTAAAATTTATTTAAAATTATAGATAACTTTCTTTATCAGAATTTATAATCTTAAATAATTTACTTGTATCTTACCATGTATGTTGGGACATTTTCTAAAAATGATTGCAGTTCTACATTTTGTGATCGTCTTCCAATCAATCTGGACCCTTCTCCGTTAAGAACTAAAGTAGCTAACATTTCCATATTAGCACTATTAATTAAATCAGTTACTTCTGGATCGATTTCGTTATCCTGAAGGGTTAAAATATGAAAGTTTATTGTTTTGGTAGTGTGTGTCGTAGTAAAAAATACGTTGGTATTTTGGTGAAGGTCTTCGAGAACGAAATTTTATATGTACATGTAACCTAAAAAGCCAGCAAATTATTCTATGACGGTGGTGTTAACGTGTGTCTGTGAAAGTGCAGCAACAATGCAGCTAATCTAAACAACACCACAATCAACTAAATAATTTACATCATTACCTTGCATTCATTGATTGTAGGAATTTTTTATACTTGGCTGTATAAATTGTACTTACAACAATAAGTATTTCTCCGTGTACTGATCCATCTTTTTGTGTTACACTAGCATCTTGTGAATCCAGTTCAGGCTCACTACTAATTAGACCTTCTATAAGACTTTCCTGAGTACTTCTGCCTTCGATCAGCTTTCCTTAATTATTAAAACAACCAAAAATATTTAACTTAATAGGAACCCTCAAATATCTTATTAGTAATGTTAGTATGTATTTAAATAGTATCACTTGTTGTTACACTAAAGGAAGCAGGATTTTTACCTCCATTAGCACTATTTATTTCTGACCTTAAATCTGAGACCCTCTTAGTATCAGTTAATGGCATTTCATGTGATTCTAAATGGGATTTTTCTTGTACTTGTACATCGTCATCATCTTCGTTGTTATTTGAATTATGATTACCTTCTGGTCCTTTATTATGATTTGATCCCTCTTCTTGCATTAAATCAGAATGTTTCGTATCTGATTCGTTTTCTTTTATCTCTGACATAAACTCACCGTTCGCCGTATTTTGAGAATTCTTCATATCAGTATTATTTGAATATTCTTTGTTCTCTTTTTCGTGTTCTTTTTGCTCAATCTCTTCAACATTAGGATCTGTTTCATGGCTATTGTTTTGATGGATTCCGGAATTTACATCTTCGCCAGTTTTGTAAGAGATGTGCCCATTTTTCGAGTTTTCATTATCTGAAATGTTTGTATATTCAGTAATTTCTTCACTATGTTCTTCTTTTGTTTGTTCTTCTCTTGTTCCATTTTTGTGATTAATTAGTTCTTCCCGTTCATCGTCTATTTCATGTTGTTGTTCCTGTTCTTCGTCTTTTTTATCTTCCTTGATATCGTCCTCCGTTTGGGAATTTCCTTGTTCAGGAGAGTTAGCCATATCGGATGGTTCAACCTTTTCTTTTTCATCGTTACTTGGCAACGATTTATCCTCCATTTCATCTACTACTTTTAATTCTTCATCAACAGATTCCTCTATATCTACAGATTTGTGTTGGTTATTCTCAGTACCATTTGACAACGTTTTGTTATTAACTTCTTCTTGTTCAATAGTAACTTCGTTACTATGTTCATTTGAGTCTTTTTCCTCTATAACTTGTGAAGCCTAAAATGAATATAGAAAAGAGTCATGCAAATGTTTATCAAAAAGCAAAGCAAATTAATTTTAATTGTAATGTCAATGCATGATGATCTAACATGCAGTGCTAACCTCGTTATCTTGCGAATCTTTAACGTTTTGATCTTTATGTATATCCGTTTTTTCCATATCATCTAATTCTGGTAATGTATTTATAAGATCGTGCGTGTTACTATTTTTCATGGCATTAGGTTGACTGTCAACTGTTTCTGATAACGTGCTGGTATTATTTTTCGATGATAAATTTTCCATTGATGCTTTTAAGTACTTCTTTCGGGACTTTTTATTAAAATCAGTTAAATGCTCGATATCTAAAATTTTCCAATCCCAAGATGTGGGATACGCACTTGATGGTGTACGAGGGGCATCAGGTAAAACTTTTAACGTGCTTTTATCAATTTCTTGCGATCTGTTTATGTAATAGCCAGGAGTTTTATTTTTCTAAAAAAAAACTTTATTTGTTTTATTTGTTTTACACTTATCTATCCACTAAATCAAAAAAAAATCGGGCGTTACTAATAGTCCAACTTTGAACTAGATTAACTTGGATTTAATGGTTAAAAATAATTAAAGGGTAACTAAATATAATGTTTGTGTAAAAACTAAATGATGCATACGTTGTCAACTGCGCTTTCATCAGCGCCGAGGCCTACAAGCGTGTTGTATGTGTGCTTCTCGTCCCTTATAATAGCAGCGTAATGCAGAGGGGTGCGTCCATCATTATCAAGGTCGTTTATTCCTTGAGGGTATTTCTCAATTATGTATTTCACTATGCCATTATGTCCTAATCCGGCAGCCTAAAAATACATCATTAACTATGTGTAGACACATTAAATATATCAAGTCTTCAAACTATCCAATCGATATGAATACGGGGTCAAACTGGTTTAATAATTTGATTGTATCATTTATACGGTGGTTAATAAACTGATGACTATCTCAATATTGAAATAGTTCTTGTCTTTTTTACTTACCTTATGTAGAGCAGTCAACCCATTAACGTCTCGGCTAGAGAACATTTGTGAGGGTATAGGGTCGGCAGTAAGCTTCATCAAACCTTCCAAGTCGTTTTGAATTACAGCGTTATGCACATCCCGTATTGTATTCTAGAACACAAAGTAGATATATAACTTAAAAGTTAAGAATTCTATTACTGACTGCTGCCGTACTTGCTTTTGCTTTTCGTCACTTATTAAGTTATCTACTAGATAAACCTTGACATATCATTTTTACCTAACAAACTTAGAATTGTCATTGCCTCTAAGAAATTTATTATTAGTCGTAATTAATATTTAATTTTTTAACTAGCTGTTTACAAACATTTACAATGATAAAAAAGATCTTCTATCTCTTTCTTTTTACCATTATATAAGGCACGGCTTCAAGAAACCGCTTCACGACAGGCTGGTTGGAAACTTCAGTGAGCAGCTTTGTGCCGTGCCCCTCCCACACGATGCGCTGCAGCCGGCCCATGTCGCACTCGTGGCACCATATTCTTATATTGTGGCGTTTTATTGCCAACCCTGCTAAGAAATTATATAGAGATAAAGTTCCATACTACGACTACGAAATATCCCGTATTCACATCACCGTTTTGACCTCAAACACGAGTAAGGACAGGGTACCATTATTGATGTAATTTTTACTTTTATTTAAACTAGATGTGACCCGCGACTTCGTCCGCGAGTTCTTTTTCTAAAATAAAACTTTTACTCCTTATTACTTATTACATCAGCTACCTGCCAATAAAAGTGCCGTCAAAATTAATCCAGCCATTTACAGAGATTAGCTGGAACAAACAGACGGACAGACAGACATAGAGACAAAAATTGTAAAAAATGCTATTTTGGTGTATGTACCGTATACGGTACATACACCAAAATATATATATATATTCATATAAATGTAGTAAAAAGCGGTTATTTCAATATTACAAACAGACACTCCAATTTTATTATATTTACAGACTAACTTTTGCCCGCAACTACTTCCGAGCGAAATTAAAAAAAAATTACTTAGTAGCCTATGTGTTCTTCCAGGCTATTTTCTATATCTGTGCCAAATTTCATCGAGATTCATTGAGCCGTCCAGGAGGTACCTACAAATATCCATCCATCTTAAGATTCATAATGTACCTATTACTTGTTTCTTAATCCATTAGAAGCACAAAGATTTTATCGGAGATTAACCAAAATTTATTTTATTATTCCATGCAATCAACAACACAATACTTGATATCGTGATGTCTTTATGCTTGTATTGAAGTACTGTATAAAATATTAATAACATCCCATAGCTCAGTTATTAAGTAGTTATACTATTGTAGTTTCCTAGAACTAAAATCGATGGTAAAGTTCAAGGTTGTTATAGAAAGGGGAGTAAATGCCACGTATATCATAAATTTTCTATTTATGAAGTACACGTTCATTGTGTTTTGAATAAGACCATATTTAAAAATAATAAAATTATGTTTTCTTAATACTTAAACTTTTTAGTGTAACTTACACTAAAAAGTTCTATAATATCACTAAAGTTATCTGTCATTTTTAGTTAAGGATTCTTTAAGAAATCTAACTTAAACTTTAACTGTATAACTTAACCTCAATCGAATTAAGTTATATTACAAGATATTCTTTTATCAAAACTTCTGATGCCTTTTCCATTATTAAGGTATTAACAATATATATACATACATTTAATCAATCAATCGAACTTCGACACGCATCGTCATGTAAGTGATTGGTCCGTTGCCTTCATTTGTTGTTGTTAAATCGTCTCATTTTCCGTACCCTGTTTAATGAAAATTGTAACAACTCCGGACACCTAATTTTGTGCTCCCTTCCGAATCTTTTCTTACGAGTATATGGAAATGATGGAAAGGGGAACTGGATATTACGAAGGAAGGGACACTGAGAAAGAGAACGCTCTTTCTGTGTTCTTTCTCCATCGATTAAATATAGGCAAAACATAAGCAATTGCGGATATCTATGGGCAACCGTCGCTCCGCTATTTCAGCCAATTCTGGTGGCCGCTTGCTTGTATGCCACCTTATGTTATTAAAAAAAACTTTTATGTTATACCCTGTGATTCAACTGCCGAAAAAATGCACAAAATATAATTCCATCTCTATTATTTCTTTTGAAAAAATAGAGATAATGATGAGTGGAAATTCACATTTCGAGTACGTTATCATTTTAGAACCCAAATGTAAATATTCGCTGTAATTTTCCACGTACTGTTACCATATCACCATATATCACCAATAATATCACCATATACCATTTATTAGATGTAATAAAAAGGCCCAAAACCCTGCTATTTTAAAAAGCACCTTTATTTCATGACCCCAAAATACAGCCTTGAAAGACAACATTTTAAATAGAAAATGATCTATAAAGTTCTAAATATTTAATGTGTGACGATATTCAAGGCTGTATGTTTATTATTCAAATTGTCTGTGACTTAGATAGTCCAGTCTGCTTTTAATGTTTAATGGCATACGAATATCGATCCCATTCGCCGACGCGTTCGTTGTATGTGGGCCAATTATTGTGTATTGACTACTGATAGATGGCTTTAATTACTACTGTCTTTGCTATTGATTTTACTCAATCAAAACAAAAAATTTTAGAGACGGCCACTTGGATTCGCAATAATCAACATAAAAGGTAGTTTATCTTTACTGTACGTCCCTTTCTTTACCAAATACACATTTCTGACTATCGTTTCCTTATTAAAAATGAAAGGGAAGAGAACTTGTTTGGCCTCCGGGTAAATATCAACAAAAACTTTTATCAACATACTTTCTAAAAAGTTTTTATAAGTTAACCTTCTTTTGGTTATAAAAGTGTTATTAATGTCGTGTTACAAAATAACGACATCTTTAATAACGAGCGAGAACGCAACAAGTTCGCGTGCTTAGAAACTTATCATGATTAACATAATACAAGCTTTCAGAAGCACTCCGAAACGAGCTTAAATCACTTACGATAAGATCTATTACGTGAATTTCGGAAGTGTTTAGAGAAGATATTTGATAAAATTCAAAATGATTAATTTCAAGTATTTAAAAAATAGTTGTACACCAACCTTTCATAAAAGACTTTTATGTACTATAATATATTTAATTAATTATAATTATAATAATGCAAATGTTATGCTGAAAGATAATGGAAATATAAAAAAAGCATTGTAATTGAATATGGATGGATACAAAGATAAAGGAAGACCGAATACATAATGAATGGATTTTGTGAAAGGGGATAATCGTAAAAAGGAAGAGATTTCACACATGACGGCTGATGGAGATATACAGAAAAGATCGTAATGTGCCGTCTCTCCGTGGGGTGAAGGTGATGATGTTCCATTCTATAATGTTGGATTCAAACTGATATGTAATAAAAAAGCTTGAACTAGAATACCTGAAGCTTTTAAGCAAATATGCTATGTAATATTATAGCCTATATATTATAGGCCTCTGCCAAGCCTTTATCCACGCGTCAACGGATTACACGTAATAATGGAGACACCACATATATAAATCACCCCATTGAATAAACTATTTATGTTACTTGTATCTAATTTATAATAGATATTTAATACGTAATTTGGATACAATGTTACTAATAATAAATATTATAATATATATATTAATATAATATAAATAATATATATGTATATCCGAATGTTTAGATGGTTGGGTGGATGGATGTTTGTTTGAAGGTATCTCCAGAACGGCTTAATGGATCTTGCTGAAATTTGTCATAGATATAGAATATGTTTTTTTTTAAATTCAGCGTGCACTTTGGACAGCTAGTGTACATAAATATTATATTCCAACAATAACTAATAGAAATAGAATGAATAAAAACATTTCATAAACACAGAAAAGACAAAAACAGTAAAAATCTTTAATTTAGGGTTCACGATTCTTAGCATATAATGCTACGGATTGTCTACGACGCGTAGTAAGCTACGTAAAGCATGTGTTAATAAAAATAACTACGGTTGTTAAAATGTATGGAATATGAAATGTGGTCAAAAAGAGATATTTAAAACGATGAGATTGGCGCTGCTTACGCGGTTAATTCTGTCAGATATAATTTAAAACTTAAATGGACACGGAATATTAAGTAGAAGAAATTAGAATTTGCGACAACTATAGTACGAAAAGGCACTCATGACTCTTTTTTGACACTAACTGTAGAGCGCTATTGACCTATCATATTTTAGTTTGGCTTATACCCATCGGGTACAATATTCTTGTTAGGTTCTAACCATCATCAATTACTGGATAAGTAAAATATTTAATTCTTAATTATTTTCATTTGAACAATGGTAGACGCCAGCAACAACAACATATGTTGCACAAATTGGCCGGCTTGCCCGGTGTAGTACCACGACCACACAGAAGACAGCCGTGAAGTGGAAGTAATTCCGCGTTTCGTCTAAAGAGCGTGGTGCCGGAGGCCTAATTATAATCATCTTTCCCTTCCCACGCCTTTCTTATAAAGAAAGGATAGGAAGTGGAATTGACGGAGAAGGAGACGCATAGGAAAGGGGATATTCTCTTTTTGTGTGTCTCCTTCGCCATCAAATAAAGGTATGCAATGCATCTGCAATAGCAGATGTCTATGGGCAGCGGTCGCTTCGATATTTTATCGATTTCAGGTGGCCGCTGGCTCGTTTGCCACCTTATAATATAAAAAAAGTATAAAACAGAGGTTATATACCAAAAAAATATTTACAGTATTTAATACCAGATAAACATTTCCACTAATGAAACAGCTGTTCGAAATTTTGTCTCATTCTCCTTTATAAAGTTGACATACCAACATGTTTGTAGATATGTTTCAGCAGTGAGAACTCAGAGTATACCGTGTCAAACATGTACACTATAAATCAAACTCTACTACACCGTAATAAGTTTTTTAGTTCTTTTGTTACGGATTCAAAGAACTTATAATGCCTAACCGGCACCTTATTAAGCATTTATACCTACACGAGACTTAGCATTCGCACGGGCGCTTTTTTAACGCCACGTTAAAACTCAGCTTTGGCAGTACTCAAGCGACGACGCTTTAAAATCACTCTAAAGCCAGTAGACAATATAACATTCGATTAGCGATATCGCTAATAGAATCAACAAAATGTGTCAAAATGTATAGGAAAATTACGTGACAAGCTAGTGGGATATCGAAAAATATTGTCAGTTCTATACATTTTCAAAATTCGAATGAACTTTGTGTGCGCTGGTTTGGTTTGTCTAGCGTCACGTTTTAGAAGCGGTGTCCTTTGAACAGATACATGGAAATTCATTTGTTTTATTTGAACGCTTCTTACACGGCGTAAAAAACACGACTGTGCGATGTGACTTACTGTTTTCATTATTTAAATTGACTTGTCCGCGAATAAACGAATGCAATTTTTATAACTTTTTTTTCAACTTAACCTATATTATTTTACTATGTTCTTGGTGTAAAATAAAAGCTTGTAATTTCAGAACTATATGCAACTTAAGTACATGTAAGGCTGTGTTTTTTCGTAGCTACCTCAAGTCTTATAATAGGAAGACAAAGTTATTGTAATGAAGTTTTTTTTAATTTAAAAGGATTAATGGTCAAATCCTTAAGTCATATTCGGTGTAAAGTTATTTATTTTTTTAAGAACTAAAACAGTTTGTACAAGTAAAGAACAGTTATTGAGCTTCTGTGAATAATTCGGAGTATATTTTTAATCTACTATGTTTAATTATTTAAAAACAATAACTTATATTTTTACTAATTGTCTATGAAGGTATCAATAGGAAGTAAATAAGTACTGTATATGTGGTAACTGACCTTTAGGGTTGTTCCCTTGTCGCGGCATGTTTGCGCTGTGATCGTGTGTTGCGGACGTGGGCAGCGCGAGTAGAGTGCGGGCCGCGCGGTAGAACGCGGGCGTGCGCCCCGCACAGTCCCTCGCGCCCCGCGCAGCCCCCGCGCCCTCCAGCAGCGCCGCCGCCGTCGCCTCCGCACGGCATGCCGCTGTGTAGTGCAGCGCTGTTCTGCCCTCCTGGATAACAATAACACTATAAGACAGACGAAGACATCAACACCAACGACTCTTGGGTCTTCAACAATGGCTGAGCCGTTGCTGCTGTTGAGAGCTGTCCTACTTACCTGGTGATTAAAAACACTAATATATTCGGTAGTAGGTACTAAAGTGACAGACGAGTCACTAACACTTGTGGTTTGTAACAAGTTCTCTTCAACAGTGTTCAACCTGTGCCAATACGGCTTGCTTCTCACACACCTTGCACACATGCCTTTACTCACGAAGCCAGTACTCACGGAGTCTCGTTGCTGCACGAGATGAGGGTAATTGTTGAGAAGGTATTCCACGATGTCCATGTAGGTGTAGAATACCGCCTTGTGGAGCAGCCCGACGCCTGCAGCGTCGCAGGACTTAACGCATTTGTTGCTGTTGTACACGCTGCCCAACAAACTCTGATCAAAAGTGAAAATAGTGTTTGACGTGTAACTTTAACTTTTAATTGATTCAGCGTCACAAAAACAATTGCGCATCTTAGTATAGACGAGGACGGAGGCAGCATATTTTTGTTCCTATAACTTCGCTCTGTGTACTTCAAACTTCAATTGTTGTCAACTGCTTAAATCTGCAATTACCAACTGCTTCATGCAACCAATTGCCCATAAGTAATGTTAACCTTCAACTCCAGTAACGATCCTTTTTCAACCGCGGCATGTAGCGCGTCACACGTAGCTATCAGCTGTACTATATGCTGTGGCACAAGCAGCGTGTCGGCTTCCGCGAGCAGGCGGCGCCCCTGGCCCTCAGCACCATACAGGAGCCACTGACGCAGCTGCGCGGATGGTGTATCTCCCAAAACTGGACATATTTCATACCAATTAACTTCGATTATTCTTTCCTCACATCTGCTAAGGATTTTAAAGACTAATTGTATATAAATCTGTTCCAGATTCGATCTGTCTGACAAAGGTATACCCATTTTTTACCAAATAACAAAGAATTAAAGATTACTGAATAACGTTAAAAGAAATTTAAAACTGTTAAGTCTTATATATAATAATTACGTAGATTTGGAAATAAATTGTAATATTTAATTATTGTTTTTGTCGCAACCTACGCTTTATTTTTTATTGCATCGTTTTATTTATGAAGATATTACTATTTGTTGCGGTCGGTGCACGAACACGTACTAAAAAACTTTTTACACTTCTCTGTCATCTGTTAAATAAAGTGTTATAATCGTCAATTGTTTTCTTTTTACAAAAAAAATGATCTTCATAAAACAAGGCGATTATTTTTAATATGATTCAGATTCTAATTATAAGTTATAGAAGTGTTTATTATCACACAACACTATTGTTTTACATTTTAAAAATAATCGTTGTAAAACGAATAAGGAGTCTCGCGTAAGAAAGCTGATATCAGAATAAGCCATTTCAATGTTGACTCGCACTTTGTATCTGATTCTACCCTTTCACTGATTTTGTGTACAGCGTGTTTGTAACAAGCTCTGGAATATTTTAGGAGGTAGAACAGATATTTTTCTATTATATTTTCATAACTGACACACTCAGAGTCATTTGGCAAATCACTCAGGTGATGTCTAAATAACCATTATATAAAACTGAAGTCTAACAGACATCTGTAAGTTATGTTTTCTTAATAATTTCATAATCACTGGTGATAAGCATGAATCGTGAATTTTCAAATTTGATACGGTAGATTATGCAAGACTCTGCTCTTACTACTCTGCAAGCTGTCGCCCTCGACTCTGTCCACGAGTTCTTTTTCTAAAATAAAAGATGTTTTCTAAAATAAACGTAGCGTAAGTTACTCCTTATTACATCAGCTACCTGTCAATAAAAGTCCCGTCAAAATCGGACCAGCCATTTCAGAGATAAGTCGGAACAAACAGACAGACATTCCAATTTTATTGTATGTGTATGTATATATAATATATTATTCAACAATACTTTATTTATTACAAATGCCAGTTGATTGTTAAATTAAAAGCCAAATTAAACACATTAATGAAAGAAAGAAATAAAAGTATCGTACAAAAGGGAAGAGAAAACACATATCATAGGCACAAACTTGACATACTATGTGTATGGCAAATGGATGCCTGTTGCACAGATAAAAAGGAATTCAGTATCTTTTGAAAAAAAAAAATTATAATATTTAGATATAAAATAAATTATTATGAATTAAACGAACTCTCTGCTGCACCAAAATATTATAAGAACTATAATATAATAATAAAAACAAATGACGACACCTATTAGGAAGGAAGGGAAAACAAAAGTCAACTATGAAAAATAAAACAATCTAAGGAGGTCGATTGGCCACATAACCCCGGGGCCGCAACAATGCCCATTTATTTTGTTCAGCTATTTATCCAAGACTAGCTATCGCCCGCGAATCCGTCCGCGCTAAATAAAAAAAAATTATAAGTAGCCTACTGTGTTCTTCCAGCCTATGTTCTACATCTCTTCCAAATTTCAATAAGATATGTTGACCTGTTACAGAATTATCGAGTAAACATGAAAAATCAGAATTAACGTATCCTACGGGATCCGTAACTATTTCCGAGATCAAAAGCAGTGTATGTATTTTTTCAGACTCTGTTCTATAACTGTACAAAAACTCTGTAAGATATGTTGAGCCGATGCGGAGTTTTTGAGAAAATGTGTAATTTAAAAAATTACGTATCCCTCGGGAATCGTAACTATATACGGAGTTTAAAGTATTCTTCCAGACTAACCTTTCTGGGGGTTTCAGGGGTTCTTCCAGACTAACCTCTACATCTATGCCAAATTTCATCGTGGTCAGGGTTCAGTAGCTTAGGCTACAAAGTCCAACAAACATCCATCCATCCATCAATCGTTTCGCATTTAAAATATTATTAGGATTAGAATGTATTTAAAATCAGCCTGTAGTATTATTGGTCGCATGTACGTTAGTTCTTAGCGTAAAATTACAAGATTTATAATTTAATGGCGGCGAGAGTGTGCGAGTTATCACGACATCTTCTGACCCGGGCACGTTACGTGCAAATTATTTACACTTTTTAAAAATAACACTAACCTTTACACGCCTTTGACATAAAAACCACTACATATATCATTTTTTAATGTATAAAGCTACACAATTTATTAATTATTATTGTAATAGCTTGAAATACATAGATAGAAGCTTTTTATAGATGGATATTTATTATAAGATATCTTAAGAACGGCTCCACGGATGTCGATGAAATTTGGCATAGATGTAGAGTTTGTTATAAAATTCGTCCAATCCGGTAAAAATAACGCAGTAGCGGCCCGAGCCGTGGTTCCTGAGGAAGCCCTCTTACTAGTTACTCTTAAATAAGGTTTAGGCTAAGCGCCATCTGCGTTCAGCCACCTAAAGCCCGGTGAAGCTGTAAATGCCTCTTCAAGGCAAACAGTGACTATCCAGTAACAAAAAAAATTAAATCAGATCATTTAATTCCGTTGCGAGCAATATCTTCATTCATAAAAGCATTTGTTTATCAAATTGAGTTTTCCCTGTTAAAATGCCTTTGCAAAACCTATCTTTGTTTTTCTCAAGAAAAAGAGAGGTGACGTTTTTGTACATGGGTATCGGTTAATTATTACAATTGATTATAAAAGAGTTCGCTGCTCAAATAAACTTCACAATTATGTCCACACATAATCTGCAAAATGTAATTACATAATTTATACAGGAAAATGTTTTACAATCGACTTCAACTACTTCATAGGTTTTGCGTGGATTTTTATGTTAATTCTTTAATTGAATACTCCACAATGACGACGTTTTTTTATACATGTGCGAACTTCATTTGAATGTTTCATTCGTCAACTGTTTTTAGGTCACCTTTTTTTATAAGAGAAGGCAAACGTTCTGCGTAAAATTGATAAAAATGTAGATATTGACATTATTATACATTTAACTAGTAATAAAAATACAAGAGTGACATTTTTAGAATTAAGGAAATATGTAGCTTCGAAATTAATCACAAAAATAAATTATATGGCCCCGGATTATTTTTATGAATGCTACCTGCAACAGAATAGAGACATTGTTGTAAAAATTTGTGTGTATGTTGTACAGTGTTTGTTGGAGGGAAGCGGGGAGTGGGGAGTGGGGAGGGTGAACAACCGGCAGGTCGATGGTCATCACACCATTAATTTCCATCAAATCGATATTGTCGGTATGAAGGAAGCTATTTACTGTGAAAGAGTTTTACAACATTACTAGCTGTCGCCCGCGACTCCGTCCGCGCGCTCTTTTTCTAAAATAAACCTAACCTAAGTTACTCCTTATTACGGCTACCTGCCAATAAAAGTCCCGTCAAAATCGGTTCAGCCATTTCAGAGATTAGCCGGAACAAACAGACAGACAAGAATTGTAAAAATGTTATTTTGACGTATATATATTCATATACATATAGTATAAAACGGTTATTTTAATATTACAAACAGGCGCTCCAATTTTATTATATGTAGGTATAAATTATAAAGCTTTTATTTTGTTCATAAAAGTGAATAAAATATATAACAGAATTCGCTATAAAATACACTATTTGAATACAAAATTCTATTCCTGTAATTATACGCCCATATGCTTTCCTAACATACGGGTCATTAACAACCATATCGCTTAACAAATATACAACTGTGTGTTTTCAATCGAAACACGTTTTAAAAACATAGTTGTCTCTTTCATTCCTTTAAAAAAAACAGATACAACATTATTCGTTACTAGCTGTCGCCGATAAAAGGTTTTTTCTAAAATAAACGTAGCCTAAGTTACTCCTTATTACTTCAGCTACCTGCCAATAAAAGTCCCGTCAAAAACGGTCCAGCCATTTCAGAGATTAGCTGAAACAAAGAGACAGACAGACAGACAATATTTGTAAAAATTGTTATTTTGGTGTATGTACCGTATATATTTACAAATACCTATAGTGAAAAACGGTTCTTTCAATATTACAAACAGACACTCCAATTTTATTATATGTATAGATTACAATAACACTGCGGTGGGTTCTCACAGTAAAATATACGTGTTCGCTATTTAAGCTCACTGCCTGTTACAAACAGATAAGAAGCGTGCTAATATGGGCTATGATACTGGTTCGTTTTGCGGTATTACTTTTAAATAGAATAATCGATAACTGTTGAATAGGGGTCGAACTATCGACATTATTTAACTGCCGGTGGCTCAGGGGTTAAGTACTTGTAATCTGTAGGTGCTAGGTTCTAATCCCGTATACCATATACCATAGATTTTCGAATTATATATGTACATTTATCCAACATTCTTACGATGAAGGAAAACATGGTGATGCAACCTGTATATATTACCGAAGAAATTCAATGAAGTCAATCAATGCGCACTGGGTCAACGTGGTTGACTAAGGCCTATTTACTCCTAACTGAGGGTAGACTACAAGCTTCTCAGTGAGGAAGTACTGAACTGATGATAATAATTAAAAGAAGGCATACAATTTTATTTCTAAAAAAACAAAGACATTGAATCATGTGACAAACGAGTAATGCCTGAAGAGATGTAACTCTTTCCATCGCATAGGTCTGTAAAAAACGGGCACGAATTTGGCACTTTGGTCAGAAGACTGGTGTTGGTACACACCGTTGATAGCCTCCATGTAGGAAGGAAGTCATTCCGCGTTTCGTTTAAATGGTGTGCGTTCCGAATATTACTCCTCTTTCACTTTCCACCAATGTCTTATAAGGCTAGGATTGGCTTCGCTATCGATTAAAGGTAGACAACCCATCTTGAATTGCGGATGTCTATGTTCAGCGGTTACTTTCCTATTTCAGCGATTTCAGGTGACCGCTTGCTCGGTTGTCATCGTTTAACATTAAAAAAAAGATGTAGAGAGAGAGATTTTATCAGTGGTAGAGCCCGCTTTAACATTTTCGAATTGGCCGGCTCGCCCGGTGTAATACCACGACTACACAGAAGACAGGCGTGAAATGAAAGCAATTCCGCGTTTCGTCTGATGAGTGTGGTGCCGGAGGCCTAATACTAGTCTGCTTCCCCTCCCGACCCTTTTCTTATAAGGAAAGGATAGGAAGGGGAAGTCGATTTTACGAAGGAGAGGACGCATAGGAAGAGGAAATATTCTCTTTCCGTGCGTCTTCTCCTGTGTCAATTAAATGTAGACAACCCATCTTGAATTGCGGATGTCTATGGACAGCGGTCACTTTCGTATTTCAGCGATTTCAGGTGGCCGCTTGCTCTGTTGTCATCGTTAAGTATTACAAAAGATGTAGAGAGGATTAAAAAAAGAAAATATAAAGTTCATTACTGTTATTAACAGGTTATATTATACAAAAATGTTATTTCATTGTATAAAATGTTTGTAATGTAGGTAATATAAATAAGAGCATAGAGGAGTGGCATCACGACAGAACATAGACACAAGCTCGGACGCCAGTCTGGGGGTGGATGGGGAGAAAGGGGTCAGACAGCACGCGATCGTCGACAGGCGATGTCCGGCATGCTTACACAATTCCTTACACATTATATAATAAATTGTTAGTTTTTTCTTGTCTGCGTCATTACGCTCGCTGAATAAAATGTATTTACAAATAAGAGTAAATTTTTTTTTACTAATTTCAGTATGGGTGACTAACACATTAGGTGAATCTTCTAGATATCCTTTCAGAAGTCCATTGTGTATTGATTTTAAAGTCTGTCGATCCGATCATTAACATTACTTTAGTCGACACCAATAAATGTGTTTAAAATAAGTAAAGAGTTTGTTTTATTGTGTACTAGTTGCCGTCCGGGACTCCGATAGCGTGGAATTTAAAAATTAACCTTATTACTAGGTTATGTTCTTCCAGACTATATTCTAAAATTCACCTACCCTACCAACTAATTCACTTACCTTTTGGATAACTGTAATGCACGTAAATCCCATTCTTCTTTGTAGGACGTTCCATTCTTCTCTTCTTATCACAATCCATATCTATACAATTTACTTTTACGGCTTACTTATTCATTAATTCTTTAATAGAAAATATGAAAAATTGAAGGAAAATCATACTAACAAAGAAACAAGATAGTAATACCATAGAACCTCATTCGTTGCCTAGTCAATTATTACTTGTTTGTATCGGTTTTTGACTTTGCGTATTCTATGAAATTTCATTAGACATTTATAATTTATTCAACGATACACGTACATAAGGAGTCAATCGATATTTCAGACACGAGGCAATCGAAAAACGCCTTATAAAATATTAATAGCAAACACTCCACTGACACAATTCTGCTCAACACAATCGAAAGTAACATTTTCTACTGGGAAAATGTGTAAAGGAAAACTTAAACTTTTCACTCTATTCATATTACTTAAATAAACATAAAAGTAATTTATACAAAATACACGTGTTAAGCTTGATAACATAAGCGATATCTGATATAAGTAGTGAACGAAGTACTCACCTACTTCGTTTCCACACGTACTCTACTGTTTTGACGTGTACAACCTCTCCTACAAGTTGTAAAGGAAAAATATATACTTTCCCTAATTCATAATCTTGTTTTGACGAGTGTTTGTATTTTTATTAGTTTTATTGTAACGTCGTAGTCTAAATTACTCCATCAATTTTAAAGATCGCTGTTAAACTCAGAAAACATTTCTTACTAGCCGCGTCTTCCTTCGGTTTTTTTTTTATAAGAGAAGGGGGCAAACGAGCAGTGTGAACACCGAGGTGATCATCGACGCCCATGGACATCAGCAATACCAGAGGAACTG
>JAAOEG020000005.1:5787671-5834823 GCA_011763625.2 Papilio bianor
GGAAAAATGGAAGACTTTAGAGGAGGCCTATGTCCAAGGACAAGCTGGATGATTTATGAGTTGCCGATTTAAGAAAAGAAAAAAAAAAAAACATTGTAAAAAAAAAAAAATTGTAAATTATCTACAGCAATAAAGGCTTTATTATTATTATTATTATTATTATTATTATACATATAAACCTTCCTCTTCTATATTTCTTCTTCTTTGTTTTATACTATGAACCCTACGAGATTTATCAGATTTACACCTGTGCGAAGCCGGAGCGGGCCGCCAGTACATATATAAATATTAATCTTAACAAATGTGATTATGTCAAAGGCTTTAATTCAGAGCTTAGCATTTTGATTTTTGTTACAGGTACATCATTTGTCTTCAGTAATTTCTTGTAAAAACATAGTGATAGTGTTATTTGATTGCATTTCATTGGATGCAACACTCATGTATAATGTAAGTATACATACATAACATGTGTATTATATATTTATATCTCTTCCAAGTTGTATATCCCTTCGAGTTTCAAAGTATTTTCCGAAATCGATTTTTCATCACGAATATTGTCTATTATTCTTTTGTCGATTGGACGTTTGAATAAAGCTAAACTTCTTTTCTTTCAGATGCTATATTCGACATCACTATTTCTTATCATTTTAGTCCAAATTGATCGGAGTGAATGATTTGATTTAAAGGAGATCAAGACTTCTAAGATTACACTAGATAAGGTTCGAATTGAACACTCCATATTATCCTACTTGTTCCATTTTATGTACTGAGGAACGCAAATAACCTCATCATTTGATTAATTTCAAGTTTAGTGAAGTTATATTTCAAATGAGGGTAGATAGCTAACATAAAATAAAAACACATTATTGAAGCAAACATCAAACTTTATTATATGAGCTAAAACAATATATGCGAGCAAAATGTCGTCCATTATTTCAATATTTTATTTAATCATTACAACTAGCAAGAGCGATATTTGAAAAAACCGTCGACTACGACGAACGATATAATTTAAGTAAAACCAAGACTGACTAAACACAAACATAAAACGCGAACTCCGATGTCTCGTGTGTCGGACGTTATAATTTCATTTAGTTGGTCTTGGTCGCACGGAACTCCATTCCTATACTCCGAAGTCTTTTCTAAGTTGAACAGTGCGGAGACGGCGGGCGGCGGGAGGACGCACACCATTCAATTTAAAAGAAACTGGGTTAGTGCAGGGCCGTTGCCTAGCAACCGACCACGGCCGTTGCCTAGCAACCGGCCACGGCCCTGCATCTGCTACAAAATGCTACAACCTCTATACTTTGCATTAAAATAATGCCCATTTTCACAGGCAAGGGATCCTAACACCGCAAACTTTAACACCAGTAATGTACTCCACTCCATGTTGTTTACTTCCCTGCAAAGTTTTCAATCATGTATACAAAAGAAAACCCACGTTGACTGGCTACAAATGAAAAGTCCGTCGGCCATGTTGTTTCCGTTTAATGCTCAGCATGTTAGACATCCTCAACCGACGCGACCCGGCTGCAACAACTAAAACAATATTTACGCTATTCCACCATTATAAATATACATTAAAAGCTACGATTTAGAATTTGGATAAGTAGATAATTATTTTTTACGTTTATGAATGCAAACATGCTAAATAATGCTGAATATTAAACTGGAAATAATCCACACATATTTTTTTGGAATTTTTTTAAATACATTTTATATATTTTTTTTTTACATTTTCTTAGAATAATTTATTGAGTAATTTCCACGCTGGGAAAATTACACTAATTCTATGCAAAGTATAGCTTGTATTTTATTATATGACCACTCCATACTTTGTTTCGAAGTTTACGGGCTATGCTATGTACTCGCACATTGGCAGTGACGCAAACAAACAAACAAACACCACTCGGCCACCAAATATTGCACTACATTACTATATATTACATCATTTACTCCTCATTCTGAGAAAAAAACAACATTTTGTTCTGGTCGATATTTTGTTGGAAACATACATTTACATATCTGTTTGTATATGTAAATGTACATGTGTGTGTTTGTCACGGATACCTAAACGGCTGGACCAAATGAAATGGAGAATGGTTATTGTTTTTCAATTATCCAAATTTTAACGATACAAGTGTAATGTTTGGACGAATATTTTTTTTTTTGTTTGAAAAATTTCAAGTTATCTCCAGAAGCGCTCAATACATACAAACACATAGCCAACTTACCAAGTTATTTTTCAATGCCGCGTGGACAGAGTCGCGGGCAAAAGCTAATAAATGTATAATTATATTAAAATAAATAAATTATGTTTCCAACAAAATATCGAAGTGATATTTAGAAATTAAACTGATTGCAAATATTGCAAAATTTGTTTGTATGTCTGTCTCAAAATGATATACATAATAATTTAATATAGAATATCTGTGTTATTTCAAGACGCGTATTCCACTAAATATAATCAGTTAATATTATCTTTAAAAAGATAAAGATATAACATTGAAAAGAATTCATTCTATGATATTGTATGTGAAATTTTGTATTTGTGTTCTTTTAAGATTTAAGTTCATAATTTATTATATAAATAATTTAACTTTTAAATAAAACGTTAAATTCAAATTCAGTCATTATTACCTAATAAATGTAAATTATAAATAATTCTGTCGTTTTCTTAGCTTCTTCTATTGTTCTGGTTATTTCCTTAACCAAATGTTAGATATTAATTTGCAATTTGGTAATTGATAAAATACAAACTATTAATTATACATATGATGTCCTAAGAATACATTTGTTGATAGCAAGTATACAACTGAAAATACATGCGTTTGTAAATGGCAGTTATACATTTAAACACACGCAAAGAATAATGATATATATGACAAGCTAAGAAAACGTTTGTAAATGACAATTATACAACGGAATTATACATTTGATATAACAAAGCATATATTTGAAAGTGGCAATTATACAATTGGAAATACACGCAAAGATTATTTATACATATATGACAAAAATACATTTGAATGTGGCAATAATACATAAATACACTGCAAATATGCCAGTTATACAGCATAGCCCGAAGTGAAGCCCGGTCGTATGGGGGTAGTGAAGGGACAGCCTCAATCCGGCGACATCGCGCGACAAACATCCAAGTGGCATTCTGTGCTCTCTACGACACTCGCTCCTAATACCTCAAACGTTTATATACATAGATAGGCCAACATAAATCAAAATATACAACTCAAGACATTTGTATACAATAGCCATATTGGTGCAATTTGTATACACCGGTCACAAATCTTATTTATCTAACAAAATGTCTACTTCAGCTTGAATTTCAAAATATACGACGTGAAATATTTAAATTCGTGCAAACGGACCTATCTATATATTAAAACATTTAATCCGGTGCTAATGATTGCGATTCAGAGTTCGAAAATTAATTTTCACTCAGAGAAACACCGGTTGCCACTAATAAATGAGAAACGGATGTCGCACGTTCAGGAAGTCTCACTTCTTCGTCATAATCTTGAGATACTCCAAAGCGTTCTGGGCAGCCGAGGACTGAGCATCCTTGCTGGTCAACCCAGATCCATAGCAGACAGCCACCGGCAAGGTAGACAACTGTACGAGGCATTGAGAACGGCCTGTCATAGATTTCTCTTCGATATCTACATAAGTCACTTCAAACGCTTGCTCAGACGCTATCTCTTGCAGAAATTGGACAAAGTTGAAATCCTTATTGTTCAACGGAGTCACCTGTAAGTAGAGCAAATATTTATATAGTTTTATTAAATTTAATTTGATAATCCAGCAAATACACAACATCAATAACCCCGCACTCAGAGTTAACTTGTTTGTGGCCAATTTGAAATGAGTTTGGGTTAGTTGAATAACATGCAGGTTGGGGATAGAATTAACATGCATGTGTCACAATTAATGGGAATAGGTATTTTAGCAAGATATATATCTAAAAACAACACATGTGGGTAGAATACAATTTACAAACTTTACTATTATGAAACTTTATATATATATATAATAGGATATAAAATTAATAACATTTAGAATTTGCAATAATACACATATCCTTCAATCTGAATCGCGAATCATTGTATAGTAAAATTGTACAAACGCGTAAAACACAATATTTAATCTAAATATATGTATAAAAATGTCATCATTAGATTGCTATACATCCCCACTGAAGGGCTCGGAGCCTACTCTATGGAGTGACTAGGCAATAGTTCACGCTGTTGATTTCATATAAATTCTTCACAAATATGTATATTTCCTTCACCACAAGAACGTCAGATAAATATATGTATATATGAAATTCGAAAATAACAGTACATACAGTACAGTACAAAATACACTTGAACACTATTAGTTATTACAAATAAACGTTCTGTGATCTCCGAAGCCCGAGCGTATCTTGCGCAACAAGTTTTCATATCAGACTATAGACTTTGAATTAATTTAGTACACAAAAATGCTGAATATAACAATTAAACAGCGTCACTCCATAGGTGCTGACTGCGTTTATTGGTAGTATTAAACTGGGTTATAACAGAACCCAGGACCTGCACATTACAAATCTAGTGGTTAAACCCGGAGCCACCGATGTTAAATAAGCTATCCATACAGTTCACATTGAATGACAAGCAACTAAACAAATCATGCCAACATCTAAAACACAATTAAAAACATTTCACTTTATTTACCCGACTGATCCAGAATGTAGACCAATACATATTGTACCATACTATTGTACTTATGAGTACCTAATTCCCATAGCAAAATGGGAGCAAATCAATTTTGAATATACGTTTTTACAATTACATTTTTTGTTTTTAAGCTAGCTGTTTTTTTTTTTACTTTTTGTAGGTATTGGATACATTGAAATGGTACCCAGGGATAGTGTAGCTTTCCAACAGTGAAAGAATTTTTGAAATCAGTTCAGGACTTTCAGAACCTATTCAATGCAAACAATCAAATCTTTCCTCTTTATAATGGATAGATTAAGTAAGTTTTGATAATCTGGAAAAATCTTTTCAAATTGCTACAGGGGTTGAGTCAGTCGGGTTTATTGCTAACATAAAACATTTATGAGATAGTGTGTATACATCATACCTGCAACTTGGCCAGGTTGGGGCCGATAGATTGCTTAAGATGTTTGTGGAACTGCGACACCTTGTGGCTGTGACTTGTGGTGAGTGTGGAGATTTTACTATCTTTCAAATCGGCATAGCGCGACGCGACACCCTAAAACACAACACCAATTATAATGAAACAATTTCATCGCAATCCGTATGAAAGATAGTAAAACACCTGGCCAAGTTTATCCGAACCTCTCGAATAAAGAATAACCATGAGTAATTGCTGTGGGATTGACTGCTGTAAAACTTGAATTGATATATTACCATCCCTCTAATAGTCTCTTAGGAAACATTAACATAAAACATGTTTCCATCACAGTTTCCTTGTCAATAATCGAAAATTAAATGTTTACAAATTTAAATATAAACATTTTTCATAACTATGAACATTTGATATGTCATTTTTTCTATCAAACAAGATTGTTATATATTTCTATATGAATATTTTGTCAATGTGGACTCAAGGTATAAAATAAATCCACTAACTGGTGACGGCATGAATACTACACAAAATTGTATATTTTATTAATTTCTTAAACTAATCTATGTTGCAATATAAAACTTTATTTCAATACTTTTTTTACTATAAGATGCTAAGTGTTTTTTAGTCTAATTGTATAAAAGTTTTGATGTAATATAATGTTAATAAAATTGATTGTTTTTCAAAGATTTCAAATTAATTATTAGAAGGGAAAAAGTTGTGTTAGTAAACACGTCTCCATCAGCTCACTATATGTCTTCACTGAGGGGCTCGGAGCCTACCCCAAGTTAGGGGTGTTAGTAAACACATATTAGTAATTAATTAGTCTTTAACACAATACAAAAAAGCAAGCAAGACACATTGTATTTTTTCAGTTTAGATAACACAATAGATCACACTGGAGAAAACTTTAAAGTATGAATATATGTGTATTTAAAAAAATATAATTAATGAAACACCTATATTAAAACTATATTATAACAATATTATATTAAAACAACCCAAATAACACATTGAGTGCCACCACTCACAATGTAAGTTCATTCCATTTGAAAAAAAAATTGTGGTATGAAAAGTAATTACATTAGTATATGCAATGTATATATTACCTCTTCCTCATTCTGGAAGGATTCCGGAGGGTTATCCTTCAGAGCCTGCCACATCTTGTAAGCAGCCTGACGCTTTGCCAATTTCTTAGACTTGCCGGTTCCCACTTCGCGACGTTTTAAAAGCGTACAAACGATCGTAAACTGACGCTCATGAGGCAAACCTGCAATAGTTTAATAATTAAACAAATAAAACTTTTCATAGAAACAAAGAGAACATATTAATTACCACACAGATACAAGAAAAACATACATAGTTATTATATGTATATAATACAAACTGTTGCCCACAGCTCTGTCCTCACGGAATTAAAAACAATTTTAATTAGTAGCCTAAGTGTTCTACCAGACTATATTCTACATCTGTACCAAATTTCGCATAGATCTGTTTAGCCATTCTGGAGAAAACTTTAAACAAACATCCATTCATTTATCAAAACATTCACATTTAAAATATTAGTAAGATTATTTTTTCTAAATGCCAATGCCCTCAAATTTAACACATTCCATGTCAGTAAAACTATTTCATATGAAAGTAAACCAGCAAGGCAAGTTGGTTGCACTGAATGTGTTAAAATTAATTACTAAATGCTGCAAATTTACATTATTACATTTAATTTTTTACACAAAGAAACATTAAATCATAACAAACATCAAAAGTCTTATGTTATTTTAAAATACTTACGTCTATTAACATTATCATCGTTTTCAGCATGATAGGAAGGAGGTGGCCAGAAACGAGACATGCATAGCTCCTGCAACCAGCCCACTGGATTGCCCATAAGCTTATCCTCAAACAATGACACAACTGCACCCCTTATATAAAAACGAAAACATCTTCACTGTAAAAATTGAGTTGACAAACATGGTTTTACTTTGTGTCTTATATGGCCAAATATTTAAATGACATTTAAATATGTAACAGATTATTAAATGATAAGGCTACACTTTTAACAGTATTAAACACCAGCAATAATACCTGCTACAATAATTATCCATCTCGCCCGGTGTAATACCATAACCACGCAGAAGACAGGCATGAAGTGTAAGCAATCTCGCACTTCATCCAATGAGTGTGCCTTCCGGAGGTATAATATTAGTCATCCTCCCCTTCCTTACATTTTCAGGAAAGAATGGGAAGGGAAAGTGGATTTGATGGATGACAGATGGCAAGAGAAAATATTCTCTTTCAGTATATATCTTACATCAATTAAAGGTAGGTAACACATTTGCAATTGCTGATGTCTATGGGTAGTGGTCATTTCATTCTTTCAACTATTTCAGGTGGCCGCTTGCTGATTTTCCACCTTGTAATATTAAAATAAAACATTATCCAAAATTTCACTAAGATTCTCACCCTTTGATCAATCATCATCTGTTTATTTATGTATTTGGTGGATAGTAAGTTAAATATAATTGTACTTTTCTTGATCTAAAATGAACTTTCAAGTAGCTCATTTCAAAATAATTTATAAAAAATGTTAATAGTATTTCTGTTGAGAATTTTTAATTTGAATTCTAGGTAGATGGTCAAAAAAGTTTTATCTTTGTATGCTTTTTCATTATTCATTAAATGTTGTGCTTACGGTTCTGGCACATTTCCGTTAGTTGGTGGTTCAGCGGGTGCTGCGCCGGTGAGGCGGTCCAGCAATGCCTTAGCTGCTGAGTGTTTGGCTTCTTTCTTAGACCTCCCTGTTCCCATAGCTGTAAACATAAATAGTTTAAAGTTCTAGTATTACAAACACTAAAGTTATAAGTCAAGAGCACCTTTAGTCACTTTTAGTTGGTTTCAAGAAAAGATAGTTAGTAATAATTTTTTTATAATTTAATCATATTGTATAGTGAAAAGCTCTCTTACCAACTAAATCAGCAACAGTGACTCGGTAGCGGAAAGTAGGCTCATGTATCATTCCCTCAATTTGTACCAGCTCATACTTAGGCACTGTTCCACGTCGTGCTAATAATTCTTGTAAGACTGATACTGGGGTTTTCATAGGAAGAGCTTCCATTTCCTACCAGAATATTTATAGAAGTAGGTTATTTATAAAATCCCTTTTAAATATGACAATATGTAATATGAAGACTTAGAAAACTTTGGGCTAATTATGTTGGTATTATTTGTACAATGAGATTCTTATAATAATATTAGTTACACAATGAGTTGGCAAAATTTCAATTAAATATTGTTTTATTATGAACAATTGTGTATTTCTGCTCTATCAATGTTATAGACCATATTCTGTTTTGTTTAAGATAAATAGATATGTTGCAATTTATTCAACAAACCCTTTTAGCAGCTTCATCGAGAGGGAGACGTTCCATGTTGTTGGGTGGCTTGGGCCGATTTTGAAATCGTCGGCGTGGACCGTGAGGCACGTGCTCGCCGTCTGGGCCAGCTCCGTGCATCGGCATGCCGTGTACCACGCCCGGGTGCATGCCCCCCCCTTGAGGGTGCAACACTCCACCGTCCATCTATTCCACACAACAGCCTAATCATTGAATTTATCATCGCGTATATCATATATATCCTCATAATTATTTATATTTCACGATCTATTGATTGTAGGCTTATTTTTAAACCGATTACTTACTAACTAACGACAATTTTTGGTTGTTTTGTACAGCTTATTGAGTCTTACAATAATAATAAATGTTGACCTTAGTTTTATTTTAGTCACTATATCACATTTCGTTTAAAAGCGAAAATATCTTTGTAACCTAAGATAAATAGTGTTTAAATAATATGGTTTCTAAGGACTTACTTGTAAGATTAAAATATAATGAATTAAGATTGTTTTACAAAAAGTATTTTAACAACAAAATAATTTCACAATGGTAAAACATGTGATTGAGTAAATGACATGGCGCCGCACCGGCCATTACCCGCAAAATGGCTACATGCCGGCAAATCTTGCCGAAAACTTTAATCTCAACAATTTCCCATATTATTTCTTGACAACTCATATTTTTTCTCTCATTAAATGATCTCGATAAGACAAAAAATTAAGTACCTACCATTTTGTAGTACTTCTCCAAGATTGCAATTTAATTAAACCTTGGTTAATAAGCTTTTATCCTCTATTACAGTACGAGATATTTTCGACCACTTACACTTTGAGATGCAACAACAAACTTTATAATATCACCAAGAAATTAAAGCGATTAATAGCCTTACAACTGGATAGACATGCAGAAATAATCTTAATTAAATTTTATGCACTGCAAACTGCAAAGGATTTTATTGGATTTTATGAGTAAAATCATATAGAGCAAGTAATTGTAGACACTAGGTATAGACATGAACACGTAGATCAAACTCTGACCTCTTTTCAAAACTAGACAGGCTATGAGCTGTGATATTTTGTGCCTATTTGATAAAGGTAATTTTGGTGCTGACGGTAGGTAGTTGATAGCGGTGTAGGTAACTCGAACTAATAGTAGATATAGAATTGATTGATTGATAGTAACTTCAACACCCACTTATAAATTGCGAAGAAAAAGTCGTTATTTTCTTGAAGCGACCCATGCAGCGTTTAATAGAGATCAAAGATTATACACCCATATAGTTCCACAAAATTCTCTGGCTCACTTGTTAGTTCTGTTAACAATTATTCCGTGTAAAAGTGTAAAAATAAATTTTAAACCACTTAACCTTGATTTTTTTAAATTTTGTGTATATTGACCAAAATGAAACATTTAAAATATGAACCCGCAGACCAAACCTTAGTTGAGGCTTAGTCTTACTCTTAGTTGAGGCTTCAAATTTTGGCATGAATGAATGAAAGAATTTTTCACATCCCCTAAAGGTTTAAAGTGAGGTTTAATAGTTATACATTCGTATTCCAAAAGAGGGATCGATGGGGATTTTAAAGGTTTCACTAGTGTTTTGAACATTCCTACCATATCCACCTCTATGTCTAAATTGACCGAACTAATTCAACTGATTGAGCCGTAATATCTCAGAAACGGTGGCTTACTAAGAAAAAGATAGTAGTTTTTTAGGTAATTTTATGACCTTCCTCTATGTATAAGTAATTTTTTTTGATAAAACTTACCATTTCGCAGATAACTATGAATAAAAATATTTTGGGACCTTGAATAGTTTTCCAAATGTAGAACATATAAGGCTTTTCAGGAGTCACATAGAATAGTGTTCCAAACATTACTACCAATTTTCAGCTCTATTATTGTAGCTTTACCTACCGTTAATTTGGTTATATTGACCAGTCTGTTAGGTCACAAATATTAAAATTAGGCCTTGGATACGATTTTGGTGATTGCCTCGTCTTACGTAACCCAATTTTGATCCCATAAGGCCATATACTACTAAAATGCCTTAGCTAAAAGCTTAACCAGACTTTTTATTATAACCCACGAAATGGCCATATTATGTTAACATTGTAAAAAGAAACAATAATAAACTTAGCTGTCGCCCGCGACTTCGTCCGCGCGTTTTTTTCTAAAATAAACGTAGCCTAAGTAATTCCTTATTACATCAGCTACCTGCCAATAAAAGTCGCTTCGAAATCGGTCCAGCCATTACAGAGATTAGCCGGAACGAACAGACAGACAGAAATTGTAAAAATGTTATTTTGGTATATGTACCGTATATATATTCATATACATGTAGTAAGAAACGGTTATTTCAATATTACAAACAGACACTCCAATTTTATTATATGTATTTTTTTTTAATACATAAGTAAAGTAAAGTTTACTTTCGAACTTTTAGATGTTTTTTCCGTGAAAAATTAAATTGATTTAAGTTTAGCTTTCTTGTAGGTGTACTTTGCAGATAGCAATTAGAGACAGACGGGATATTTTCCTCTGCGGTATTAGATTTGCAAATATTGGACCACTTTTCATCATCCTCCAGTGTCCAGGTTCCGATTTCACTGCCAGTTGATGATGTGGTGTATTTTTCAAAATCATCAACCACTTTAATTGTATCATTATTTCCAAGGTCTAAGTCATTTAAATCCACATCAAAAACTGGACTATCCCCTTTTGGGTCATCCCGAAATTGCAACGGTGGTAATATAATGTCGTCTTGTGCCAAACTTTCTAGAAGTGATTTTGGATTCATCATAGATTGACTTATATCCAAATTATCATTCAAAAAATCTGTTTCCTCAAAACTGGGAATTTCATTATGTATAGGTGATTGTATTTCTGGTGATTCTAAGTCATCGAAATTTCTATGTAGTGTATATTCAGTAATAGGTTCAACTATTAACTGATTTTTTACGGGTTCGTTTTTTGTCTCTGTGGTATCTTTTATATTTGCAAATAATTTTTCTATCAATTTTGAATGGTCTAATTTTGGAGGTGGTTGAATATTAATATTTTTAATATCAGATTCGCGGAGTTTATCTAAATGTCTTATGCTAAGTGGTCTTTTAATTTTTTCCTTTTTGCCACTTGTGGTATTTTCATTACAGGTAGAATTCTGTGTAAGAATACCTCTATTTGATAGACCTGTATCTGATTCACAAAATTTGCTGAAAAATGAATTACAATGGATTAAAAATTTAGCGCAATTTAGTGTTAATTATTTAAAATTTAATGCTGGAGGAAAACTTCAGATAAATATAGGGATAAGTAATTTGAAAAATGGTGGCCTGATACGGAAAGATAACGTTATTAAAAATATTTTGTAATGTTCTTTTGGAAATAAGTTACAATTTAATTTATAAAGTTATTATTTGAGTCAATTGCAAAATTAAGAATCTAAGACTTATTAGTCTAAAATCAAAACACATTTATATGTCTATGATCAAATTACCTGGAGGCTAATTTTTGGTATTTGTTGATAATATCTTTGGCTGTATGATATGTTTCAGGAGCGGATTGTTCCATATGTTCTTCACATCCTTCGTTATTTTTTTTTGAGGATTGCAGACTTTCTGTAAATTCCGGTTGTATTATGCTTGAAGATTCTTGATTGCTATGTATTTTATTTGTTTGTTCTCTTTGAGGTCTCGACTCAACTACGTCTTTTTGGCATCCAGCTCCTTCTATGTGAATATTTCTGTTTTCAGTTTTGTTTTGATCTTCATTTAATTTATTGTCTACTAAAATGTTAGGTAATTCTTCCTTGGATGTTACGTTATCTTTTTCTAAAGTAGTATTATTTTTAATAATATTCAAATCAATTTGAACTTTACTTATAACGCAATAATTAACTTCAGTATTACTATTCCTGCATAAATTTACTTGTGTTTTCGTAAATGAAACCTTTTTCATGTAATCACATGCGAAGGAATCGGTATGTTCGACTGATTTATTAAAATACGGTTGAAGATGGATATCATTTTCAATTACCGATAGACTAGATGAACCATTATGAATAGAATCGAGTAATATCTCTTTATTTTTCATCTTTTCAACTACTTGTTCTAAAGTACTTGGGCAAAGCCCGTGGTCTTGATCGTCATTATTGGCAGCAATAATAGATGTCATTGGAACCAAGGCTTTATTAGCGTCATCGAAACCATTCGAATAGTCAATTTCCATTGTTCTATCGATTTTATTTAGTTCTAAGTAATTTTGATTATTAAATTCATCTGGATTTAGACAATTAACGCTCAATTTGTCTTTGTTATTACTGTTGACATCTTTGTAATTTATTTCTATTTCCTCCAATTTTTGGAAAACACATTCTTTTGTTGTATTTTTCTGTATATTTTCTAGATTAGATGATGCTACAACATTTTCAATATTATTTAGAGGGTTGCAGTTCATATTATTATTGCTGAGTTTCTTTTCGTAGTCTAATTCTTTGTTATAGACATTAACAACTGGGTTAGAAATTGTATCATTTTCGTGTTCATCTTGTAACTCTTCAAAGGCAAAGAAATCCTTAGATATATTCTGCCAATTTTCATGGTTTGATACATTGTTATCTATGTTACTGGTATTCCAGATATGTCTAGGGTTTGTGTTATTTGAATCATCTTCCTCTAATCTTTTGAATTCAAACGCATCTAAGTCAAAATTATTTGAGCTTGACTTTATTACGTTACAGCTTTTGTTGATATGTGAAATTTCGGTGATGTTTTTGTAGTTGTGGTCTTCTTCTTGAATTTGTGGTAATTTAAACTCTACATTATTTTTATTATTTTCATAATTTGAAATAGTTTTCTCTATTTTATTGCTGTTCAAAGTGTCATCGATGTGTTTGTTAAAATAATCATTTTTTTGGTAGCTAATTGCCGAAAGGCCTTTATCACTGTAGACTATGTTTGGATCATCATGGGTTTTCTTATCACGGAATGATTTATTTGGACTTATTTCCAACAATGTTTTAACATGTTTGTCTGTGACATTACTACTTTGCTTAGCTTTTTCTAAATATTCGTCAATATGGTTTTTAACAGTATTAACAAACGTACTCTGATCACCAGAGAGTATAACGTCATCAATTTCAGTTACATTATCTACTTTCTTCTGTATTTTATCAATAACATTAAAGTTGTTTTTCTCTTTGATTATTGCCTTATTAAAATGTCTAGTTCTAGATTTGGTTGTCTTAACTTTGAAATCATAAGTTGATTTTCCCACATTCAAAGTGCTTAAAGGATTAGATACAATTGGCTTCTGTTTTTGAGTCATATTGTTGGTAGGTTTATCTTGTAAAATTTCTATGTCAATATTATTTAAAATTTCATTTATTTGTTCATCGTCCTCTTTATTACTTTCACTAAAGTTCATTAAATTTGGTTCTTTATTAAGAAAATTTAATTTGTTTTTCTTTTCTTCTATTGTCTTATTAAAAGATCTAGTTATAGATTTTGTTGTGTTAACTTCTAAATCATTAGTTGTTTTTCGCACATTCAAAGTGCTAAAAGGATTAGATACAACTGGCTTCTGTTTATCAGCCATGTTATTGCTAGGTTTATCTTGTAAAATTTCTACATCGATTTCATTTAAAATTTCATTTATTTGTTCATCGTTCTCTTCGTTATTTTCACTAAAATTCGTAAAATTTGCTTCCTTCTGTATTTTATCAAAAACATTGAAATTGTTCTGTTTTTCAATTGTCGTGTTAAGCCACGTAGATGTAGTTTTCGATGTCTTATCTTCAGAATCATAAATGTTCCTTACCACGTTCATAGTACTAAAGCTACCAGGTTTAGATAAAACTGGCACCTGTTTTTGAGTTACATTGTAGTTAGGTTTATCTTGGACCATAACTTCTTTATCGATGACATTTAAAATTTCTTTTAATTCTTCATCGTCCTTTTCTTTATTAAAATTCGTAAAACTTTGATAGTCATTAACTAAATTCACATCAAAATTATTTTGTGGCAATTCACTAAATTTATCGATCTTTTTATTTTTCCCACTTTCAATTACATTGCGTAATTTATCATGTGATTGTGTGAAGGATTTAATTTGTTCTATTATAGCAAAATTACTTTTCCTCTTTTCCGCTGTGCTCGTTTCAACGGGATTGTAATTTTTTCTTTTTCTTACATTAAAACTATCAGTTAATACCGTTTGTTTAATATTTTTGCCGTTTGTTTTCTCTTTTGAAGAGATTGGATCTTTTGAGTGGGATACGAAAGAATCCAGTCGTTGGAATAGATACTCACAATGCACATCAATTCCCGCTGAAATAAATAATTATTTTAAAACTCCTTAAATTTCTTTTGAATCACCATAATTTTATCGTTTCATTCAAATAAGCACTAAGTAGACCATAAACAGTTTCCTTACCGAAATTGGAACTAATACAATGAGCCATAATTTTGTGTTCAAAGTGATGTCTTCTTATAGTTTGATATGTTATTTCGCCATCGTAAATGGTTATTAGGTCTTTGTCTCTGAATAATTTATAAAAAATTATGATGTAAATCTAATTCCAAATAAGACAAATATTTAATTATAATTCTAGATTTTAACTCTTACTTAAACGATGTTAATGTCAGTAGATAATTTTCGGAATCTCCAATAATGATATATGATTTATGGTTGGCACCGGCAGTTAAATGGTCCAAGTTCTCAGACAAATACATTTGATTTAGCAGTTTAAGTTGTATATTTACACTATTTTCATCTATTGGTGTTATTGTTAGTTGATATTTTGGAAGTAAACTTATTTGTTTGCGGAGAACATTACCGGCAGGTGGACCTTTGTTCATTATCTACAGAGAAAAACAAATAATATAACATATACAAGGCAAGATATATCCGTCTGCGCTGTCTGTCTTACGACTTGTTAAGTTGCCTACTTTAATATATCTTAGTAAGAAGCCTATGTGTTTTTCCAGTTTATGTTTTATATCTGTGCTAAATTTCATTTTTCAGAAATCTACACTTCAGGAATTCTGTAATAACAAATAACGTATCTATTTGCAGCACTTACGCGACTAAATCTATATGGCACAATTGTAAAATACATTTAAAAATCATATAGGTCTGTCCTGAATATTACCGAACATAGCAAATACAACAATTGACAGAGGATAAAATTAAAAATACTCACCCTTTCCAAATCTCGGGGATGACTCTCTTCTAGTAACATAAAGTTAATTTTGCCAGCAGTAGCGAGCAAAGCGCTGTAAGTCGGTCCAATACCTTTCAACTGTTTGGTCACATATTTAGAATTATCCCAAAGTTGTGATTCCATGCATTTCGCTAGAAGTACAGCATTCAATATGGCCTGATAATTTTGCGGGGAAGCCCTCAATGCGTTCGATCGAGTTACGTATGATACTAAACCTTAAATAAAAATTATGTTCGGATAAAGAAATATATTAATAGGCCGATTGAATGCTGCGGAAAACAACCTGATATATTATCATTGGGTTTTAATTTATTTTGCTAACTATGGTTATTTATGAACAGATACGATATTTGTTGACACATAAGTAAACTGTTTTAGCAGAGAACGACATAAAATATTATTATATTATATGTTAACTGTAATTTTGATAAATAAACATATTTTAAATAACATTTAATTTTATATCTTCTCGCAATTAAATACACATATCGTATGACAAAGTTACAATTGGGATACAAAGCCGTGGCCTTGAGTGTCTGTTCAGACATATTTCTAGGTGCGGCTGATCACAATATATGCTTAAAAATAGTTAATAATTTACTTATGGAAATAAATCTTTTGCTTGAGATTTAAGTGTATTTATTAACTTTTGAACTGTCAAATTGAATAAAACCTTCTAGAAAGAATATTTGAAAAAAGAAATTATAAATATATATTTTTTTAAATAAAGAATTTTTAAAAACCTTAGTAAGTAACCTATGTGTTTTTCCAGTCTTTTTTTTATATCTGTGCTAAATTTCATCGAGATTCAGTGAGGAGTTTTGGAGATGTTATCTAACAAACACCAATCCATATACCAACTATCCTTCTAAAGTTTCGCATTTAAAATGTTAGTCAGGACGTAGGATTTAAAACTGTAAAAACAAGTCATTCAAACAAAATATTTCTTGTAAAATGCACTCTGAAGCACTACTAGTTTACTGGTAAAAAGTTATATGGTACCTCTAGAATAGTAGTGGCATTCTGAGGTATTCATACTTACATTTGCAAATACGAACAGCGGTTCGCATTATCTTGATGGCCTCTTGGTTTAACGATGGATCATGGATAGGTAAACAGCCGAGCACGGCCTGAATTATACTGTGATACACAAGTTAAACAGGAATGAGTTTTCATAAATATATTTAGCGGTAAAAAATACACGACAAAAGATTTGAATGATTTTTATTATTAATCTATTATCTATTACATACTATAATAACATTGGAGTGTCTGTTTGTAGTATTGAAATAACCGTTTTTTTCTACATGTATACGAATATGTATACGGTACTAACACCAAAATAACATTTTTTACTATTTTTGTCTGTCTGTCTGTCTGTTTGTTCCGGCTAATCTCTGGATTGGCTGGACCGATTTTGACGGGACTTTTATTGATAGGTAGCTGATGTAATAAGGAGTAACTTATTTTAGAAAAAATCTTTTATTTTAGAAAGAAAAAAGCACGGACGGAGTCGCGGGCGACAGCTAGTCTTAAATAAGATTAAATAAGTGTGTCATTACGGTGGCGTGGAAAACCTACTAAACAGAACTGTGTTGGAACTAACAAGAAATTTAGTCATCTAGCAAAACGGTGCTTTAGTAGGGCTCACATTTTTTTTGCCTAGTAATAACTTTTAAAAAAATGGTACAATATACATATGTTAAGACAGACGATACATATACAGACGTAAAAATATATTTTACAACTAGCTGTCGCCCGCGACTCCGTCAGCGCGTTCTTTTTCTAAAATAAAATATTTTTTCTAAAATAAACAAACAGCCTAAGTTAATCCTTATTATATCAGCTACCTGCTAATAAAAGTCTGGTCAAAATCGGACAGACAGGCAGAAGACACACCAATTTTATGATATGTATACATTGATCGATAGCTTAATAAAGATGCAGTATTTTATCTTAGGGTGCACCTTCTCTCGTCTCTTCATCTTTGAGGAAATATATTTGTGATTCCCGAGGGTGAAGACGGAACTCATCGTTTCATGTAGTCTTTGGTTACCTTTACTAACCACATACAACCCGGCAGCGGTGACTTGTTATTTACAATGCTAATATTGTGTGGTCGTTTGCTGTTGTATACTTACATGAATACCTGCGTTTCGTCAGTCGTGTGAAGTGTCGGAGTCCCTGTACCATACATTTACGTTCCCTCTTCTACCATACCTTACCCTTATATATTTTATCGATAATTAAGCTAATTTCTAATGATATTTAACGATAGTGATAGTTAATGACAGTAATCGATTGATTTGTACATATGATCTTGACGTGAGTTATCACTATCGAAGAACATGACCACAGAGAAGACAAGAGATGAGTTTGTGTGCCGTAGGTCTAATTTTAGTCCTCTTCTTCTTATTTTTCCCGTGCGACCCCACCGTCGTCGTTTATAGGTAGGTAAGGCATTTGCAATTGCAGATGGTCTACAGGCAGTGGTCGCTTCGGTTTTTCGGCGAATCCAGGTGACCACTAGCTCATTTCCCTACTTATAATATAAAAATAACATGACTTGATCAACCTCGTCCTGTTAAAGTCTGTGACTACTATACGTTTCTTTCTAATGTTTCGTGTGTGGAAGCCGAAGGTAACATTTAAGAGTTCGTATTATGTTCTTTATAAAATCTTACCAGTTAAGTTTCATCTGTCTCGTATTGATCTTGCCTTTCATAGGAAAGCGTATAGTGGCGGCTGTGTTGTTCCTGTTGAGCGCATTGAGGCATCTCCGTTCGTCAACGCGGAGGTGCATATCAGATAATTCGTGACTCTCGCACACAACCCATAATAACTGTTCTAGAGACTCGTCGCCTTTTATCTATGCGAAAAGATTGCTTAGATTGGTAAAACGAACGGGTTCTATACCAAAGTTGTTCTACGTAAATTTTATCACGACACAAGGATAAAAGAGCCGCTTGTGTGTTCGGTACAGGTCAATGTACCCAATTATTTAGGTACATCAGTTAGAAGACCCAAAACGTATTCTTATTTGAATATCACGTTACTTTAAAATATACAGAGTCGCAATATTTTACTTCGAACCGAGTCACGTCTGGTTACGGATAAAATATAGTATTTAAAACAAAGGTAGTCATCCAAAACGTTTGTTGTTGAGTAAGATTTCACAAATTATGTACTTATCAAATGTGGTCAAATATGAGAACTTTTATTTTGGTTGGATCATAAAACAGATAGATTATTTCTATTCTCATACTGGAATTAACGTTAGTTTTTATGCAGTTGTAATACTGTTTGTAACACCAACATTTCTTTTATCGTTTTATTACGAAATCTTCTTAGCCTCGTAATATTTTTTTTTTAGATTGCGTGTCACTAATATTTAATATTAATTTAATATACACAATCTTTGGTTTACGAAATGATAAGGACGTTTTAAATAAGATAACCCAATAAATAAAGTGACTTGGGATAACATGAAATTAATATTTTAGATATACAAATGAGCCAGACCTCTTCGTGGATATGAGCAAATCTTAAAAGCTTTTAAACTAATGATCAACGGATATCAAATTGTCATATTTCAAAATTAAAACAATCACTAAAATGAATATGAAGAAAATCGGGTGCTGTTATTTTTTTGTCATCCGTACCTTCGCTTGGAAAACTTTATTTTTAACTTTACTAATACGGTATCTATATATGTATCAAGTATCATTAATTCAGCTTAAACATGAAAAATTACTAAACGGATTTTAAAATTATTCCACTGATGAAAAGTATTTCTAACAGTAAGTAACGTAAGGTTTACTGTTTGTGTCTAAAGTATAACGTTGTAATAGATAGCATAAACGCACTTAAGTATTTGCTGTAAGGATTATGGAATACGAAGAGAAACGTAAAGGATATTTACAGTAGAAGCGTGTCTAGTCTAGACTGTGGTGCCTGAAAGAGGATATCTTAAATCCGGGGGATTGTTATTGGTGCGTTTTTTTAACTATCAAAGAACTATAATTACAATTAAATTGTACTAAATAGTAATTTGTCATATACTAAGATTCGGAATAGAATATAAAAAGGAAATATGTATTGTTTCGATCCCATACTGGCGGAAAAAGGACTTTCACTTTATCTTAATCATCATCAGTTCGCTATAAGTCCTAAATGAGGGGCGGAGCCTACCCTAAGGTAGGGGGTGACTAGACCTTAGTGAACCACTCTGGCCCAGTCCGGGTTGTCTTCAAATATACCTTTGTATTATATTTCTACGCCAATATGTGTAGATCGCATCACATTGTTTTCATTCACCGTAAGAACGTCGGATAAATGAAATTCAAATATCATAAAAACACATTGATAGATGGCGGGATTCGAACCTGGAACCTGCAGATTACAAGTCTTTTAAATAAAGAAATTAACTTACTTTCATTATACGTTTCATAGTTTCCAAATCTAAATAGTAAATCGATAGTAAACGGCCCGCTTCTGTTGATTGTATACAGCACACCTCGTCCTTCGTTATCAGACCCGAGCTTTCCAACCCGTTCACTGCTTTCATACACAATTCTAAAGAAATTAGGAGAGGTTCAAAGGATAAGCAATAGTCGGGATAAAACCACTTTATCTCATTGAAGTCTTAATATAATTAAATTTTTAAGCATTACATATATTTATGGTCACATTACATAAATCTCAATACAAGCTCGTTAAAGTGTCTTCAATGACATTTGACAATTTATAGTTAAAGGGTATGCAACAGGTTGAAGTGCAATTATTTATATGGTCGTAAACGTTAAACAGAAAGCGAAATTAAATTAAAATAATAAATTTTATAAAACAACGGCACGAGAAAAATAGAATGTTGTTGATCTCAATTTTTAATTGTAGAAAAGCAGAATGAATAAAGAAGAATGACAGAAGAAGAATATAGAATCAGAATCTAAAACGCTAATAGTTTATAACTTATACTTAAGGGTTTAAGATCGCAAGCCTTGATAAATCTTAAGATGGCACATTCTTTCGACACACATTCGTCATGATCCGGAACTAGTAGCGGATTCATGAGATGCAAGGTGCATTGTGTAATAGTGACATTTAAATTAATTTAATCCAAAAATAAAAAAACATCATACAGATTCTAAGCATCGAAGGATACAATGCTTTGGATATTAGTAGTAGATACTAGTAATAGAAGAAATCATCATCAGCAGCTCACTTTACGCCCCAACTGACGGGCTCGGAGCCTACCCTAAATTAGGGGTAGTCGCCTTAGTCAACCACGCTGGCCCTATGCGGATTGACTTCACACATATATTTGAATTTCTTTTTGATATGTGCAGGTTGCATCACGATGTTTTCCTTCACCGTAAGAACGTCGGGTATATGTACATATGAAATTCGAGAATCAAAAGGTACATGGCGAGATACGAACCAGGACCCGCAGATTACAACTGCTACTGAGGCATAGAAGACATGGTAATAAACAACTAGATGACAAACAGACCTTTGATGACTAAATTAGAACATTCATCCACGTCTCAAAGATGCCTCACAGATGCCTTACCATATAAAACACAGAATTGGTATGCTTCTAATTTACGTCGGTATTTTGTGAAGACGGACTTCCATGCAAAGTAGACTCATTCATGGCTCTTAGGAGACCTTGTTTATCATTATTTTGAATCCTGTTTTTTTTTGTGATAATACATACCTTCAATTTTTTTGGAAATGAGATCTGTAGGTGCTGACTGCGGTAGACCTAGATACATCTTGGGGTTACGTGCTGCTCGAACGAAGAAAAACGTGGATCGCACCCATTGTACGCACTGCGCTAGATCGGTCACAGTTTCCAGAGCCACTTCACTGTTAAGATTCTCAGCTAAGCGTTTATGTAGGTAGCTTTGTAGTGGCTCACATCCTCCAACCAGGGCTTGATATCTTGCCTACACAAAAAAAATCTCTAACGAAACTGGTTTTAATTTTTGAGTGTAGTTACTTTGGCATAATACTGTATAGCATAAAGGTTAAATTTATTGCATGACAACTGCATAATAATAAAATAAAAATAGAGTTCGTATAGATAATCGATAAATGATTAATATTAACTTACTAGCTGGTAATAAACGCAAATTTTATTTCAATACAAGATCAACGTCATTGCTATATTGACGTTTAACATTCATAAATAATTCAAATCGCACTTTTAACGATATACTTTATATTTTATAAAATATTTAAAAATGGCATTAACTAAAGAAGAGAAAAAAGCAAAAAAGGAAGCCAAACGACTAGAGAAATTAAAAGCAGAGGCTGAAAAACGGAAAAGGCTAAAATATGAGGAACTTAAACGAGAAATGGTTGCACAGGCCCGTAGACGAGGAGGATTGGAAAAAAAGTGGAGAAACCTGATGCTTAAAATAAAAGAACCCGTCTTCAAACAAGACATCGAAGTCTTTTGGCACAGTTTTGAGAGGACTATGGATAAGAAGAACCATCACATCAATAACATAATGAAACTAATAAATTTGGCGGATGATCAGTTCCAGCGAACTGTAGCTAGTTTTTGCGACACACTAGACACTATGATTTTAAACTTTTTAACTGGTATAGAAAATATATCAGAAGAAAATGATCGTAGAACAGCTGCTTTACTAAAAATAGGAGAAACAGAATCAAATCATATTAAAGCGGATCACAATGCCGCAGAGACTCACTTACAATTATTGATTTTCCATGGACACACCATAGCCGATACTCTTGCTTGGACAACACGCGGTGAAAACTTGGTAAAAGAAGATGAGGATCGAAGCAAATTTGCGAGTGAACGGGAAAATCTCCGCTCATATCTCGAAAATTCATATAACACCATGTGGGATGACTACAAAGCTGTTCTTAAAAACTACGTCTTGAAAACTGCTGCTAATCAAAAAGCAGTGCGAAAATTACGCCGTAAAGAAAACTTGATGGCAGATATTATTGCGTCGCAAGCTAAAAAAATATCTGACGGTGACGGATTACTTAAGAAGCTTCGAAATGAACTTTCTGCGTATGAATCTGGAACGAAACAAGCTGTGTTTCGAGACCGTCGCGACAGACATAGGTCAGCTTGTTTTCGCTTAAAACAAATATTATTCGACGGCTGTAAAACAGATACAAAACAAATGGCTAATCTGGTAAAAGCTTCAGATAATACAATCGAATGGCTGAGGGATGCGCACACAAAAGGAGAGAAAATCCTACGCCTGGCTGCACTATGTCGTAAATTTGAAACCCAACGAGAAAAAGTATTACCATTCGGGCTATCTATCCCCCATTCACCTGTACAATCTAAAACAAATGTGAGAAGGCTTCAATCGGATGATTCCTTAGTAATGAAGGCAATTTCAACGACTTGCGGGCTAACAAGACTCTGGCAAAAGATTTCTAAAGCCGAATTGACGAGGAAAGCTTTAGCACGAGAGAAGATGTTACTTGAACAAGAAAATGATCTTCTACTTCTTCAGATAGAACAGCAAGATAGCAATCAATTTCAGCCTGAAACTAAAAAATGTATTTGCGATAAGGCAAAAAAACGAAATACAAAGTCGAAGCCAGTTCCGATTGACGGAACTATGGAAATGAGAAAGTATTGTAAGGCTTTTTAAGGACTTTGTGCGCGTGATGAATTCGCGCTATTTTTTTTAATAGTTGAATAATATATTATAATCAAATGAATCAATTTTAGAGATGCAATACGTCATCATATATATGTATTTATTCTGCGGCAGACGGCGCGAGCGTTGCATGTCGCAATGACGCGAGACCTACACGCGGCTCAAACGATGCCACTATGACCTTACCCACTTCTAAAACCGTGGGACAGGCAACGATCGATAAGCGTTTTGGAATGTGATTTAAAAATATTTTTTTATAAATGTCTTGTAGAACTATTTTTATCTTTGAATTGTGAATATTGCCTTTCAAACATTTTGAAACATTGATTTTAGCGATATTGGGTTAAATTATGATTTTGATTAAATTCATGATAGCAAAAATGCGTTGTTGGATTAAATCTTAACCTAATAAAATATATTTTAAAATAATGTAAACTTATATATAAATAAATAAATAAATTTTATTACTTCAAAATCATACATATTTTTTGCACGTACATTGTTGTTGGGACATTCTTTAAGTAAAAATTATTATTTGTGTCAGAGTGTCCCGTTCTTTCATAACAAACAATATATTTTGATATTTTCTAGTGATGTTACTTTTTTTCATTAGTGTATTTCCTTGTGGCGTGTTCTTGTGTTTGTGTGAAAGCATGCGGGTGTGTGTGTTTGTGATAATGTAGAGTAAACTAAATAAAACAAAACACTTTGGTATAATATCTTTAAATCGCTTGTATATTAGACCGTAAATTCGTGTCACTTATTGGTAAATGCAAGTTCATGTGGTATTAAGTTTTACATAGAAGATATATACTATTGTTGCAACATTAACCTTGCCCTTTTAAATTCTAAGAAACAAGTATTCATGAAAATATAAATAAAATACTACAAGTGTCCGTTATTATAAATGCGATAAAGTTACAGGAGTTAACGAGCGTTTAAACTTTAAATTGATCGACAATAATACTAGGTAAAATACCAATAACACTTTTGTAAAAGAATTCTATACAAAAATATGATATGAAACCGACAAACATGTATACGAATTAAGCACCTCTCCAGTTTCAACTTTGAATTATAGTTAAAAATGTATTCTTATAATTATTAACTAAGTTATAATTTTAAGCTAGACTCGATAAACTAAGTAATAATTCACGAAATAAATAATAGAATACAGAATATTAAAAACTGAGAACCTAAGCCTGAGCGACATTTGATAAGCTATATTGCTAGTAAGCGAATCGACAAAATATGTCCAAAAGTATAGAAAAATTACGTGACATATCGAAAGATATTGTCAATTCCATACATTTTTGAAATTCCTTATGGAATCGCTTCGGAGCGAATGCATTTTGTCTAGGGGACTGTTTATATTCAGTTCCATAATGCTGCGTCGATTATAACAATACTTGAATGTTAGCTTAGTCTGAATTATCTGTACAAACAATAAAATTGCATATCCATTTGTATTTTTACAATCAAACAATATTTTCTTCTAGTGTAACTGTCCATAATTAGATTTCAAATGACTTTTTTCTATTGTGAACGTTTTATAATAAAACCGTAACTATTGAGTTTATGATAAACTAGATTTTGACCACGACTCCGTTCGCGCGCAATTGAAAAAAAATTAATAGCCTATGTGCTCCTCCAAACTGTTTTACATGTATGCCAAGTTTCAGCGAGATCCGTTGAATCGGTCAGACCTTCTAACATCCATCAGTCAAAATTTCGCATTTATAATATTATAGTAAGTATTATGGTAAGATAGTAAGATTAATAATAAGTGAAAAAACCGACGGTATCAGTAGCTTAGTGGGACTTCCCGATAGTTTAGTGGGATCTCTACTTGTTTGTCTAGACTGTCTAAACATTAATATAAAAATATTGTTGTGTTATTTTTGACAGTGAGTGCTACTTATAACTTTCAAAGGTAGACGTTATATTAAAGACCAACCTGTAATTTAGTACTTAAAAAAGGAACAATTCTCTGATTACATTTATTGGTTTAAAAATTACAAACATTGACACTATTTTGATACCTCATTTAGATATTAAATGAACACAAAAACCGCAATATTATACCATACCAATGTATGAGAAAATGCATGCTTTTAACTGTTTTTTTTTTTAAACTGTTATAAAATATACAGACAATGATGTTATTGTAAATGATTTTGTGAGTTTGAATTGCCGAAAGTCGTACATATCGTCATTTACCATATTATCTATGGAAACGTACTATTGTGCCATAACTAGGATAAAAAAGACAACAAAAACTCCTTTTTCTAACCTCTATGGATACCAAATAAAGTTTATAAAATCTCGGGAATAAACAAGTTTTTAATTCCTGATATTTTATACTACAGAAACAACGAAAATATTTTAAATTGAGCACCATTAATATACATCCACTTTATTCAAGCATACAAAAACTAAACGTGTTGGGAATTAGGGTACAGGTAACAACATAAATTCGCATCCTTATCCATATGCACCGGACCCCTGTTTCGAAACATAGTAGATTTATCGCATCTTATCATATGTCTTTTTATATTTTTTTGCATGTCGCAGAGGTAGTATAATTGAATTTACCTTAAAACCGATTTATGAGTAAACCCCGAATTAGTTACGTTTTATTTATTTCATTTTTAACTTACGAAATAACAAAAATCTGCTCGACAAATTTTTTGTCATGTCTCCAACAGAATCCAAAAAAATTAATATTAATTGTTACTATTTTATGCAAAACTACTGAATATATTTTGATCAAACTTTACAATAATATAGACCATAATTTTTAAATTAATGTTTGAATGATCTAAAATTTAACGATATAAATATAATGCACAGATTGATGTTTGTCAGAAGGTATCACTATAACGGTTCAACGGATCTCGATGAAATTTGGCACATATATAGAGTGAAGTCTGGAAAAACACAAAGGCTGCTTACAAATATTCTTTTTAACTGCCCGTACGGATTCCCGAGCAAAAGCTAGTACAAAAAAACTGTTCTTAATATATTTTAAGAGAGTCGTATATGAAAATAACAGAAAAAAAATACTGGTAATGTTTGAAAATATTTTGTGACCAATTGTATGACTAATATTACGGGAAAGGTAATCCCAGTCACACATGATGATGCAGACATAAAAGGAAAAGTTTAAAAAAAAAGATTCTATTCAATGATATTTTATTTGTATAAAGTTTTTGATTTCATTATTTTAGAGCATAATCGTAGTTTATTATTGGTTTCCTGGTATTAATTCTATAAATGTTTTTTTAGAGATGAACTGTCGTCATTTGAAAAGCTTGTCGAAGATAAAGGGACAGAAATGTGAATCATTTCCTTGTCACGAACTAAAGATGACGGTGCGTGTCGCTTTCACTGTGGATCTCAAAGGACCTATTAGTCCTTCCTTGTGCCCTACTTAATATAGTTTAATTTACTATGAATTTATATATGTGTCTATATATATATATATGTGATAGGTACATTTATTTCACAAGTTCTATTCAGGACTTCGTAGACTTTATTCATGCATGTTTGAAACAGTTTGAGTAACAATGAAGCAAAAACTAAATAATCTCCAAATATATGTATGAATTGTGTTAATATTGTTAGTTGACCTTTGCTCACAACTCTTTGTTTTTAAAAAAAATATCACGTTTGGTAATCCTGCTAATATTATAAATGCGAAAGTTTGAATAGATGGATGTTTGTTTGAATCTATGTTCAGAATGAATCAACGGATCTCTATGACATTTTTCACAGATGCAAAAAACAATCTGGAACAATTGGCTACTTACCAATTTTTTTTTAAATTTAGTACATCGAAGTCGCAGGCAAAAGCTAGTAAAAAATAATCTGCCATTAATTGTATTTGTTTTTTGGCACGGATATATTGATATTATGATATCATTAACATGAAACTGTTTTTAATAGTGCCATGGCGAGGCTTTTCCGACCACGCTTTACTCATTTAGCTACGAAATTTGAGTATGATTGAAGATTCACGGTCATCCCGCTAAACTTTAATTATTTGATAGCCGATCTTCACGTAAAAGACATTACAAAATAATTACCAAGCAGATAATTTCGGTAGAAAAACGATTCGAGTTACGAAAACGTGAGACTCTTTAATATCTTAAAAAACTCTTGATCGCGTAGTTTCGAGTACATTGATGGTTTTGTATTTTAAACTGATTTTACATGTAGGTGTGTACTAACAATGTATATCTATATTATAAACGAGTAATGTATGCGTTGGAATGAATTGATATTTAGACACGGCTATTGGGCATAAAGTTTTCAAGTTGTGCGTGTGTAGAGGGAATTCCATCACGAGAGGGCGACATTGTGGTAACCTCGGAGCGTAAGGGGAGTCGTGGGGTGCGTATATAAGTATCAGACAGTACCGGGGCGCGACATCAGTCGCTGCCGAGCTCTCTAACAGCCACCATTGTCAACAGCATTCAGTTGTAGTGTTTTGTGTCGTATCATTTGTGTTCAAATATACCAACGGTGAGTTTTTCAATTTATACTACGTTATTGTCACACTACTAGGGACGGTACCTAATTACAATGTTTTAAATGATTTGTTGGTAGACTTATTAGAATTTTTGTTTGAAAATGCCGTAAATAAGGATCTTCATCGTCATCAGCTCTTAGACTCGCTTTTGCCCCCATAGAGGGGCTTGGAGCCTACCCTATAGTAGGTTTTACTGGACCCTAGTAAACATGCTGGCCTAGTACAGGTGGTGGAAGTAAGGATGAACATGTAAAAGGCAATTAATAAAATAATATTTTAGATTACAAAGTGTTTTATCCCGAAAAAATAATAATTATGGCTCTTAATTATATTTCTAAAAAGGGTAAATTAGACAAAACTTTAAGGAGAATGCACAAAAAAAAATCAAATCAACTTTTCTTTTATTGTCGGTTTAAATTTAAAATATAAGATTCTACAATTTTCGTAACTTTCAAGTTAACCTGTCTAACTAAAATAAATCTAGGAACTGATTCAAGTTAATACCTAAATGTTGTATTCACAGTCTCATTTCCAAGTATAAATAATAATGATACATAGTTTTATACACCATAGAAATTAGATCATTTAAAAAAGAAAATGTCTCTGGGCCTTTATGGAGTCAGGTTAAGTAGACATTATAATTATATAAGTAGTAGGCTGTTCACATTATTATGTTTTATATTGAATTTAAGCATGTATATAATTGCACACATCACAGCCGCAGTAAACGGTATTACGCTGTTATTATTAATAGGGATAAAAACTGGTACAACGCCCGTCAGTGAACACGATATGATTAAAAAATCAATCATCTTTCTTTTAACTTCCGAACGTCTTTACGCAACTAATTAATTCATTAATATAACAAAGTCGTTAATATGAATAGCGAAAATTGGATAAAACCATTTTACATGGATCGACTAGAGGCTTTAGGATTGTCTTACAAGTTTATTAACACCGAATCACTACATAGTATAAAGTCGCTTTCTCTGTCCATATATCCCTATGTATGCTTAAATCTTTAAAACTACGCAACGGATTTTGAAGCTGTTTTTTAATAGATAGAGTCATTTGTTCAAATATGGTTTGGAGGTTTCTAATGTGATGTCGTAAACAATTAAATTTTTTCCACTTACATTGCAACAAACGCAGGCTGAACACTACGAGATTTATCAGATTTATACACGTGAGAAGCCGGAGCAGGCCACTAGTATCAAATAATATTAAGTGACAAGTGACAGGTACCCGTAAGCTACGCCTCATCGCCTCGCCGATATTCTTTGTAACTTAAGTATTTCGGTTAATGTGGTAACGTGACATAAAATATCGAGGTATATTGCCATTGCCAATGTTATTAAAATTCAAAAAGGGTTAAATAATGTCTAAGAGTTTGGATCAACAAGATTTTGATTTGCATATAGCAATATTTTCAGAATGTAATTCCTAATTTGCTGTAGTCACGCTACTATAAGCTGCTTGGTAGCAGAAGTAGACATTTGGGTGTAATCCCCTTTTTATAAGTGAAAAAAGTTTAATAATCTTATATCTTATCTTTCTAAACTTTCTAAGAATATAAATGCGAAAGTTTGGATAGGTTAATAGATGGATTTGTTAGAAATAGAGTATATTCTGAACGGATACGTGGACCTCGATGACGTCCACGAGTCTGCTAGGAAAATCCGCAGGGAAGAAATCGCGTGCAAAAGCTAATATTTTATAATCATGAAACGCATATGCGTTGGGTATTACTGACAAAAAACTCGCGTGTTCCGAGTTGTATTAAAACTAAACGAATAGTGAAAAAGTAATATTCTATGACTGAATGCACGCAAGTCTTCCCTTATCACTTACTAGCGGCCAGCTCCGGCTTCGCACGGGTATAAATGTGATAAATCTCGTAGGGTTCAGCCTGCGTTTGTTGCAATGTAAGCGGAAAAAATTTAATTTTTTACGACATTACATTAGAAACCTCAAAAATAACAGTATTTCTACACTATTTCATGGATGTTATTGTACATATAAACCTTCTTCTTCAATCATCTTCTGTGTTAGTTAAAAAAAACCGCATCAAAATCCGTTGCGTAGTTTTAAAGATTTAAGCAGTCAAGGGGACATACAGATAGGGAAAGCAACTTTGTTTAATACTATGTAGTGAAGCTGTAATACTTTTCTTGGAGTTCTGTTCCGCTTCATTTCTGAATTAAAAACACCCTATAATATTTTATAAATAATGGAATAATCGCTATTCCCGTGATTTCGTTTATTTCATATAAAAAAATTCTGCAGTTCATAAAGGTAACAAAAAAACATTGGATGCCCCAAGTAACATGTCCCATAAAACATCGTTTAAGCTCTCACAGAACCAACCTCGGCCGCAATAGATACTTGGTTCATTTATAATTAATATAACTTCATCAACAAATCTGATGTCGATTTAATTGTTTGACCACATCTTATTTAATATTCTAAATGCGAACGTTTAGATGGATGGATGGTTGTTTGACACCTAAACTGCTGAACGAATCTCTATGAAATTTGGCATAGATATAGAGTATAGTCTGAAAGATCACATAAGCTACTTTTGATCCCGGAAATAGGTACGGCTGCCGTGGGATACATTAATTTGTTTTTTTCATGTTTAGTCGATAATTCCGCAACGGTTCAATATATTTTGATGAAATTTGGCACAGATATAAAACAAAATCTGGAGTAACATATCGGTTCAATCCCGATGTTTTTGCCATGTAGGTAATTTATTTCTAGAGAATTACTGGTGTAGAAAAATGTACTTATTGTAAGAGCTTAAGGATGTGGTAAGTGAAAGAGGCATGAAACGCTTTGAACGATGAGTGATAATTGATCAGTTATCGAGCGGGATTTAAAATGATTAAACTACTAAGATGACTATTAAAAAATAGGAGTTGGTGATAGAAGGGTTAATGTCAAACTATAAATAAAAAAAAAGTAAAAAAGAAATGTCAGGGGTGGACACTCCTTATTATCTAAGGGTATGAAAAATAGATAGTGGCAAATTCTCAGGCCTACTTAATATACATATAAAATTTCATAATAATCTGTCAAGTTATTTTGGAGGAGTATGGTAACTAACATTGTGACACGAGAATTTTATACATCCCTACTAATATTATAAATGTGAATGTATGTTTGTTTGTTACGCTTTCACGTGAAAACTTCTCAACCGATCTCATGAAACTTTGTACACATATTCTTAGAGGTATTAGAAGTAACATACGATACTTTTATTAAAAAAAAAAATCAAAAAATTGATGTAATAAGGAGAAACTTAGAATACGTTTATTTTAGAAAACAAAAACGCGCGGACGGAGTCGCGGGCGATAGCTAGTAAGATATAAATAAACAACCTTCTACCAACTAAGGGTCAGTGTTCACTGACATGGTCCGCAACATTAAAATGTCACAGTCACTAATAAAAATACACAATTTATCATATATCAAAGCAATTGAAAAAAAAAACCATTTAAAACACAATCATAAATCATTACTAATTGGCCGAGTTCCTCCAACCTTCACGACTTAAGCGTCATGAGGATGTTATAAAATAATGTTTATATTTTAAAGACAATTTTTGCAAGCAATATAATTTTACAGCAAATCTATTGCTCGTAAGCTTGTTTTAATTTCTTTCGGTTAGAATAAATGATTCGATTGATTCAATAAATCTGTTTATGGCAGTGGAATTATAAAACATTTTCGTAACTAATAAACGGAGTAATAGAATCCTTCCATATATTTTTTATATAAGAGTTCGGCGGCCTCCCAATCCGGTAATAATAACGAAGTAACGGACCGTGCCGAGGGTTCCTGAGGGAGCCCTCGAGCTTAGTTACTCTTAAACGAGATTTAGGCTAAGCGCTCAGCCACCTCAAGCCCGCTGAAGTTGTAAATGCCTCTTCAAGGCAAACAGTGACTATCCAGTCAGAATTTTTTTTTATGTTAAGATAAAAATTGAAACGGTAACGTTCTTTGTATTATTTAGTAATATTATAATATTAAAGATATTTTCCTTCAAAAGGGTTGAACGTATTTTGGTTATTAACAACACATTCAAATTCTGCTTTACCACTAATAAATATGTATGATAATTAACAAAGTATGATGTCTTAAATTATACAGTATACAGACATACGTATTTTATAAAGAAGAATTATTTGATTGTTTGCATTGAATAGGAACCGAATGACTGTGCCCATTTAAAAAAATCTTTCACTATTGGGAAGCTACACTATCTTCGGCTGCTATAGGCTATTTCTTTTTATTCTGTGAGAAAGAAGTCGCTAGCAAGTTTTAGTGTAATATATGTAAGTAAGTTTGGATGGAAAGATGTTTGCTATCACGTAACTCCAGAACAGCTAAACTGATCAGGATGAAATTTGGAATAGGGATACGTTAGTTATTTATTTAAATACGATCACTTCATGTATTTAACATATTAAAAAAGTAAATATTGGCTTATATTATGGGAGTACGAGTATTTAGTTAGGTAGAAATTTAAAGTATTGGAATTTAATATGCAAAAAATTATTCTAATAACTAAGCATACAACTACCCCACATACAATTACCCCAACTAAGTAATTAGTTGGGGTATTTTTTTTGAACGAGTTAAAGTTCATGGCAAAACCATCTCTCTTATTTGTAGTGTCATGTTCAGGTATTCTGTTAAAACCGCAAGAAATCCTGTTTAGAGGCGTTGCGCGAGATTTGTCGTACACCTCGGGACGTGAAAAAGTTTTATGGTAATGCGTGTGTTAGGCTTGAGCAAACCAGGTTATAACCTAGAATGTCGCATAGGCTAATTTAATTTTTATATAACATCTCGCGGTCGGATTCGCAGCCGACAGCTAGTCTATGTTAATCTATACATGTAATAAAATTGGAGTGTCTGTTTGTAATATTGAAATAACCGATTTTTACTAAATGTATTTGAATATATATACGGTACATACACCAAAATATTTTTTTTTTAAATTTTGCTTTGTCTGTCTGTTTGTTCCGGCTAATCTCTGAAAAGATTGGACGGATTTTTACGGGACTTTTATTGACAGGTAACTGATGTAATAAAGAGTAACTTAGGCTACGTTTATTTTTAGAAAAAGGACGCGCGGACAAAGTCGCGGGCGACTGCTAGTCTTATAATAACTCTGTACTAGTAAACTATATAATCTAAAAATAGTGTTTTAGGGGTTTAAAAAAGATTATTCAAATTAAGTATTTTCAGTAGTAATTAACAAGATATATCTCGTTTCTTGTTTCAATTTATCAAAATCTCAACACTTAAAGTACCCATTCAAAATTAATTTCAATGCTATAAAGTGCACATTGAGCTAATTAATGTTGGTAATTCGCTCTTTGTTAAACTTTTTCTACGGCTTCTATAAGTTTCATGTATCTTTACATAAAATAAAATGGGAGTGTTTTCTGTCTGTCAGTCTGTCTGTTTGTTCCGGCTAATCTCTGAAATGGCTGGACCGATTTTGACGGGACTGCTGGGCAGGTAGCTGATGTAATAAGAACTGAGGCTACGTTTAATTTAGAAAAAAAAATATTTTAGAAAAAGAATACGCGGCGGAGTCGTGGGAGACAGCTAGTTTAAAATGTTATTTTTATATCATATTTATATCAACGGAATTGTCTGAATTAAGAAAATTCAGACAATTCCCTTAAATAATTCGTAAATATTATACGAATTCTTACGTTTCTAAGACTGACTTCGACACAAGTGTTCAGAGAAATCAATCACACAAGGCCACAACAATTACATCTATGATTTTATGTAAATAACAACCTCTTTTGTTAATTACAATAAACACATTCCTTTGTTTTTAAATGTTCATAAAGTTGTCATATTACGTAAATATAATTTGTTATTCAAACACACTATATACATATGTATTTAACGTGTTATTTTTTAATTTTTCGATAGCAATATTATTGTAAACTAGCTGTTGCCCGCGACTCCGTCCGCCCATCCTTTTTCTAAAATAATGGAATTTTTCTAAAATAAATCTAGCATAAGTTACTCCTTATTACATCAGCTACCTGCCAATAAAAGTCAAAACCTGTCCAGCCATTTCAGAGATTAGCCGGGACAAATAGACAAAAATTCAAAAAAATATATTTTTGGTGTATTTACCGTATATATATTCTTAAACGTGTAGTAAAAAACGGTTATTTCAATATTACAAACAGACACTCCAATTTTATTTCATGTATATATAGATATTATAATATTACAGGAGGACTTTGTATATATTCCCAACAAAACAGTAGTAGTAGTGGTAGTAACAAAATGGTTTGTTAGATATAATGTATGTGATGTTAAAGAAATAGTGTTACGAACAAGCTTGACACCTTATAGCATTTTTTATCCTTAGTAACATTTTAAATGCGAAAATAACTCTGTCTGATGTTGCTTTCACTCCAAAACTACTGAACTGAATGAAATTTGTCACGTAGATAGGATAGGATACTTAAAAAGGATATAAGCTACTTTTTAATAAGAAAAAAGGATTGTAAGAGATTGAAATCGGAGGATGGAAAGTAATATAGAAGTATCTTCATTTTTTGAGCTAGAAGCTTGAAATGGCTGAGTGCTAATGACGAAGTCATGGGCACAACTATTAGGGATGATAAATATGCTTCTATCATGGTTCAAGAAAAACAATTAATGAAGTATGTACCATTTTGTAGTACCATTTATATGTGATGATGTTTTATAAACGATTCCAAGTAATTATAGGTTATAAAATTACAAACATAAATTATTTATAAAATAATTTACAATTTATAAATGACACCAATCATCATCATTCCTTTGCAAATTTTATTCTACTGTTGGATAAATATTACATTAAACTAAAAAAAAAATAACATAAAAATGATGAGTTAATAAAGACTTTGTGAACTTTTCATAGAAGTTTTAGCGAAACAAAACGAACAAAAATTATTTAGTAATTTTAGCTTATATCCGAGTAAACGTCTATTAAATGTCTTTGGTATAGATTGGCAAAATTATCGAAACTTGACTTACCTTACTACCCCTAAACAGAGTGGATTGGCTCCGAAGTGATTCTATAACGAATTTCAAAAATATATGGAACTGATTATATCTTTCGATACATCACATGCTTGTTACGTAAGTTTCCTATACATTTTGACATTTTTGTCAATTCTACTAGCGATATCGCAAATCGAAGGCTACATACGGGCTCAGGTTAGTTACTGTTTACTCATCATTCTTGTCTAAGGATATATATTTATAAATGTATTAATAAAACATAGTTATAACCGATAAATAACATATCATTATGGTTGTTTTTACGTTTCAAATGACCTAGTTAACATGATAAAGTACTTGAATGTTTACCCGGACTTAAGTTAATGATGTACTCAAGGAATTACTTTACGATGATACACTCATTTTATAAACACGATCATATATTATAATAAATGATTATAATTTAAAAAATCATAGCTTATCATTCATCACTCATCGTCAGCTGTCCTTATGTCCATATGTCCCCACTGAGGGGCTCGGAGTCTACCCTAAGTTATGCTGACTAGGCCTTAGCCCACCACGCTGGCCCAATGCGGGTTGACTTCACACACATCTTTAAATTTATTCACAGATATGTGCAGCATCACGATGTTTTCCTTCACCGTAAGAACTTCGGCTTACAGCAAAGGCTTATTTAAAAGTAAAACTTCAAATGTTCGTTCCACTTTCCATACAAGATTAGGATGTGTGTCATTTAACATTTTTTATGTTTTTTTATAGCGTCACTTATAATGTTCGTTTTATAATTTAACAGATGTCGTCAACAAAAATGCTGGTGTGCGCGTTAGTGGTTGTTTGTGTGAGCTTGAGGCATGGACTGGCTGCGCCCGCGCCACAGGAAGACGGACCACCCACCCCAGTAAGTAATCATTATTATTTGATATTAGACAAAATCCTAAGTAATAATTCAGGAAGACTAGGGAATACCTTGCGAGAGATGGTTATGAAGAGAGATCGGTACCTTCAGTAATGAGGAATCAATGCACACATAGGGAGAGATCTATCTTCGTCCCAGCAATTATTTCATTTACTTTCTCTAAATTGCAAAACTTAGAGAATCATATTAAAACTTTAGAGGTAAGTGACATTCAGCAAGATTACACGTTAAGATTAAATGCGCCTACAACGAGGCGCTGTTTAATAACTTGCGGTATGCCACAACGAATTCTAACAGGTTCCGTCAGATAAGGTTTGCTTGAGAAAGTTTGCTAAACGAAGTGTATAGTTTAAAATTCTATAACCAAATCAGTAAACTGAACGTAAACGCTGACTGAGGTATAATCCTAAATACCATAATGAGAAAGAAAACGACCTGTTAATAAAAGTACTCTTCAATATCATCTTCATTTCTATAAAAGGAATCATCAACATTTTTAGCAGTGTAAGAATACATTAAATGCTGAATAAATTACGTGAAGAATTCACATGCCATTAGAAGTATGGAGCGAGTCTCGTAACACGATTGTCTGGAAGGTTGCCAACATTTTTATACTTGAATAGTCATCACGATTGACATTTTAGGACAAAACGATGCAGTGATATGTGCGAAGGTGAAAGAATGCAAATAAACGTAGATCTGGAATTATTCTGATAATTTATCGATCATTTTAATGAAGGAATCAAGAATTGCCAAGACGTTTAAATGAATGTAACAAGAGTCTCACATAACATACGTACAGCATACGTTTGAAATAATTTTACCAAGTTGATTAATTTTTAAAAACATACTTTGTCCTTAGATTGGTCAAATTTTGAGGATAATCTCACTAATATAATAAATGCGAATGTTTGGATGGATGGATGTTAGATCTTCAGAACAGATCACCAAATCTCGATGAAATTTGACAGAGATATAGAACATAGTCTGGATGAACACATAGGGTACTTTAGTTTTCTTTAATCAGAGCGGACGGAGTCGTGGGCGAAAGCTTTTCTTATCTAAGAACGCCTAAACCCAACAATTAACTCAAAGATGTTAGCATGTATCACAAATGATTCTATATTTTATTAGGTAATTGTTTGGCGTTTATAACAGAAAAACTAATATTTTAATCCGCATGTTAAGCAATGTAAATCATATTAAATGTTCAAAATAGAAGTTTATATTATATTTTTGTCCCCATTGACCAACAGCGATTTCATCACGCGTAAAAAAATCGCCGAGTTAATTGTTAATTTTGCAAGTCAAAGTTCGTGTGACAAAATTAAATGTTATCTTTCATGTATACTAATTAAATTCGGTATTTACATTCTTATATGAACTTGAACAAATATATCGCACGGAATTGCACTTGTAGTGTCTCAAGGTACATTGTGTGCATTGGCTTTTTATTGTTCAGTGGTAACGAGATCATGGTAGATAAGGTCACAAAGAGGCTTGCGATTGCGTCCAATTAGATCTCAAGCAACTGTTCACATGGCTAACATAATACAATGTTACTTAGATGCACTTGATAGTGCACAAGACGTGTTAACATTTTGCATTAGTCCTGTAATCTTTGGAAGGATTTTACAAGATAATTGCTATAATAGTTTTATTTGCAATTAATTTAAATGATTGGATTGATGAGTTTCCGTTGTATTATCATTAACTCTAAAGCGTAACTTTGATGATTTTGAGACAGATTACGAACAGAATAAGATAAATACGGCAATATTCTTCATATTCCTTATTGAATGAAGGCCTTGTTACCTTAATAACGATATCTTACTTCTTATTAATACAGCAGTGAGCAAAAATAAAGGGTCGGTTAAGAAAGTTTGAATATCTCCGAAGATAAAGACGCTAACTAACTGAAATAAATTTTGCATGATAGACATATAGTGTTGTGTCTTACTAAGTTATTAAATATAAATAAAAATAAACTTTAATGATTTTTTTTTATTTCGAGGATATTTAATTGTATTTCAGTTAGCTAGCGTCTTTATCTCTAAGATATTCAAACTTTCTTAACCGACCTTTTTTTATTGCTCACGGCTGTATTATAAATACGATGTTTGTTTGTAGGTATCTTCAGACCTGCTGATTAAATCTCAATGAAATCTAGCATAGATATATAACATAGTCTTGAAGAACATATAGGCTACAAATTAAATTCTGCGTGGACGTAGTCGCGGGCGACAGCTAGTTTTTCAATAAAGCTCATGTAGACGTACAAACTACATTTTTAATTCAATTTATATTTAATTGCTTATCCATTCAAATATTTGATATTAATCTCAAATTATAATTATATTTCAGTGAAACAAAAAAACTACGACATAGCTTTTATAAATTATAACTTAAAAGAACTTTTAACTTCCTGTAATTCAAGTCTGTGTAATGAATAACTTATTCGTATAAAAACCTATTTAAATATAACGACAAAAAGTAAGTCAAACTTGAAACTGTACACGAATTTTCTCACGAGTCCTCTTCAAAAACATTCTTATAAATTGACTTTTTTTTTCAATCTAAGCACATCAAGGTTTTCTTTATACATGTAATAAAGTAAGCAAGGCTACATAATTTAACTTTATATGTTGAAATATTTTATGAATGTATATTTTAATATCTATAAAAACTAATGAATGAAACTTCTGAGAAACATTGTCAATTGTTAAAATTTAATTAGTTACTTTGACAAATAAAATATATAGTTGACAAATGCAATTTATATTGTTTAATATAGTTTAAGTAAACTTAATTAAATTGCTTAATTTGGCAATGAAAAACTTTGGATGGACGTATCACGTAATTCTCGAACCAATTGATAGATCTCGTTGTAATTTGTAACAGACAGACAAGTCTGGTATAGCGCACAAACTAAAACATTTTTTTTCACAAAGACGAAGTTGTAGACAATAACTAGTTATAAACAATTCGAGGCAAACTCACTTTTGAATAGAATAGTAACTATTTGCCGCGCGGAGTCAGTTTGCCGATGACTCCCCATCCTACTAATTGTTCAGTAATCTTAGTTGACGCGTGACGTCATCAGGCCACCGGCAAAGCTTCTGCGCACGACTAATATGTAGTGTTTATAATATCTTAGTAATAAATATCTAACCATACAATTATGTTACAGTACGAATATAAATACGACGTAGAAGACCCAGAGAAGACGTTATATTTCGGCGCTAACGAATCTGGTGATGCCCAGGGGAAGGTCGTCGGAGGGTACCGAGTATTGCTCCCTGACGGTAGACTCATGAACGTTGAATATACGGTCGAAGGTGAGAGCGGTTTTGTACCGAAGATTACTTTCGAGAATAATGCGAACCCATTTGGACAAGGCAAGTGAACAGGATGATGTAAACAACAATCATAAAGTCAAACATTTCCGAATTTCTAAATTAATTTTATTTAAAAAAAAATTGTCTATTTATGTTTCGTGATTTTGAATGAATTTTTATTACATGTGTTATTTTTTAATTAAAGAAACATGATTATCTATCACTAGCCCAAGTTACCAATTCTGTGATGCAATTTATTATAGGTCATTATTGCCATTACGACTAAGAGATTTCTTAGTAACTAGTTTGAGTTACGCATTTGCGATGACTCGATTTAGTATAATTTTTTTATTCATGTAAATTTTGTAAGCAAACAAATAAATATGTTTATAACAAATTAATGTTTTTCATTTATCATGCATCAACAATAGTAGGAAAGGATATCCATCAATATAGGTTTATCCTTTGTTTCCATTGAAAGTGTAAATTTAGTACACCTCTCCTAGACAAAGTACAGTCGTTCCGAAGTAATTCCACGACGAATCCAATCCGGTAATAATAACGAAGTAACGGCTGGAGCCGAGGTTCCTGAGGGAGCCCTCGAGCTTAGTTACTCTTAAACGAGGTTTAGGCTAAGCGCCGGCGCTCGACCACCTCAAGCCCTTTGAAGCTGTAAAGGCCTGTTCAGGGCAAACAGTGATCCAATCACAAAAAAATCCATGATGTATTTCGAAAATGTACGGAAGTGACTATTTATTTTGATATGTCACATACTTGTCATGTAATTTTCCTATACATCAAGACACAATCTGTCGATTCTATTGGCGATATCGCTAACCTAATGTTACATTGTCTATAGTTTCAAAGGCACGTCGTACATACCGGCTATATTGATATTTGAGCTTAGGTAATCTTTCTCTAATATATAAAAAAGAATAATTAGATGGATGGATGGACGTTTGAAGATATCTACAGAAAGAAGTTAGAACATAGTCTGGAAGTTTTATTAATTCGACGGAGTCGCGGGCAAAAGCTAATTGTGTGATAAAATGCAGTGGTATTATAAAATAAAGGTACATAGGTTATGCGAGAAAAAGTGTTTTACCAGAAATGTTTTAGTATTTACGAGTTTCTGCTTATATTGTATTTCGTCTAAATTGATAATGGTTTTTGATTGTAACTTCGTTCTATAATTGATTGGTTATCCCTATATTCAAAGATGATAAAGAGTTATAACAATATTATGTTTTATTCGGTGATTTTATCTGAAAATGCAACAATAAAAAAAATCATTCACATAGTGAATACTTACCTTGTCAGCAAGACGTGTCATTATAACAGCTGTGGCTTCGGAATCGAACTGTGGTCGTCCAGCACGACCCACCATTTGGAGCACTGTACTGATGCTATATTCCTATATAGGAAAGGCAAGAATTTAAAATAATAAAAACATTCTCGACTAACTGTCTCAACATTCAGGGAAAGATTACGAACTTAATGACACTTCGCACTTCAAAATCCGTCTATCGTTATATTTTCCAAAATGGTTTTTTTTTATACAATATAATCATCATCAGGTCACTACGAACCCACCGAGGGACTCAGAGCCTCCATAAGCTAGGGATGACTAGGCCTTAATAAATGCTAGCCCAATGCGGATTGACTTCACACGTATCTTTGTTTTTTTATACTGTACATATATTACGATTTTTACCTTCGCCATAAGTACACCAGATAAATGAACATAAGAAATTCAAAATCAATAATAAATTTGTACATATTTGGATTCGAACCCAGGGCCTGCAGATTATAAGCCAAAAGCTTAATCCCTGAGCCACTGACGCTTAACAATGCAATAAAATAACATACCCTTACCTGGTAAGTACCATTTACATATTGCTGCGTGTTCTTGATAATTACAAGATGTGCTGGTAAGTTGACGCCCATCGCTGAAAATTATAAACATATCATAGCGTATAGGTGCAGTATTTTTAGATGCTTTTATTTAACTTCACTTGTGTATATATGTATGTTTGTATGTTTACAAATTTTGCAAGGAAGATTTGAACCACTTCCAATAGACCGATTGAGCTGAAATTCGTAAATTCGGTAACAATACAATAATAAAAGCTTGTTTTTATTCTTTTTAAGAAGTTTAATGGAAACATTAGAATCATATACTAATACTATAAATGCGAAAGTTTAGATGGATGTATGTTGGTAAGAGTTGGTCGCCCAAACTGCTAAACGGATCTCATTGAAATTTGGCATAGATGTAGAGGATAGTCTGTGGAAACGTAGATTACTTTTGATCCCGGAAATAGTTACGGTTCCCGTGAGATACAACTTGTTTTTCATTTTTACTAGATAATTCTGCAAAGGTTCAACATATTTTATTGAAATTTGGCACAGATATAAATCAAAGTGTGGAGTAACACGTGAGATACGGTTCATCCCCGAAAATTTCAAGTTTCTGAGGTATACATAGTTTTTAGTTATGTTTTTAAACATTTACTGGATACGTCCGTAACGGCATAACTTATCTGATTGAAATTTTGTGCAGATAGAAAATAAAGTCTGGAATAACACATGATACTAAGCATTATTTTAATTTTAATGTATTATTTCTATTCTACGCGGACGGAGTCGCGGGCGACAGCTAATTTACTAAAATTTCTTTTACCATTCCAACTAAGCTCTAGACTTGTGCTATGATATGGTTTACTACAATAACCGAATGGTTGGTATTCAAACTCTCGACCACGTGATCGGATATCCGTACTCTTAAGCATTAGGCTATTGCATACAGTAATTTCTACAAATAAACTCGAATCGAGTGTATCATAAACTTTTTAGAAATTACTTCTTGATATCTATCTAGTGGCATACAATTTTAGTATTTTAAACTTTACTAAGAGCACGTCTTTAGATGTCCAGATTAGGAAGTCAATGCTTTAAGCAGTTTGCAATTTCTTTTTATTATGTTGAACGAAAATTCGCAAATTGCCTTTCAATGCGCGAGACGAATGTTAAGCTGTTTTTTATATTATAACGTGGCAAACGAGCAAGCGGCTCCCTGTTTTTTCCCTGTATCCTACCTTTAATCGACAGGTGAGGAGACGCACAGAAAAAGCAAATTTTCCCCTTCCCATAGAATGCATCCTCTATCTCAAATCCAATTCCCATTCTCATCTTTTCCTTATAAGAAAGGGGTGGGAAAGAAAAGAGAACTACAGTGAGGCCTCCGGGAAACACACTCATCAGTCTGTACGCGGAATTGCGTCCACTTGACACCTGTTTTTAGAGTGGTCGTGGGTCGTGGCATTGCACCGGACGAGCTGAACAATTCGTATAACAGTTGATGTACAAATAAATGTGAATAGAATATTACTAAAATTACTGGTAAATTAACTTAAAAAAATATTTTTAAAGTAAAGGATTTAAAGAAAAAAACAAAACCACTACCACTCTGAAAACAGGTGTCAAGTGGGCGCAATTCCGCGTACAGTCTGATGAGTGTGTAAAGAATTTTAAGAAAAAAACAAAACCTAATTATGGAAGTCGATTTTGTTTTTTTCTTAAAATTCTTTACTTCTCAACAAAATGCACTAAAAAGTGTCAAGTATATCTCAAAGGACATATCTCTCTTCTTTCTAGTATTATGTCAATATTGTACAATTGTTGATATTTTGGAGTCGGTGTTGGCCGAAGTAGATTAGTGACATTTTAATCTGAGATGTTCCTAGTTCCAGTTACGTTTAACTCCCTAACTATGCCGAAGTCGACTTCCTAATATCAATAATTGTTACTCGGTAGTATTATAATTAAGCTTTCTAATGGCAAAATAAATTACAAATCAATGCAGTAGTATTTTAACGTATACATTACATATAAAAATACAAATCTTTCTCTCTTTAAATATTAGTCTAGTTACAAACAGTTATATGATGTGTTCTAAATAATATTGTAATTGCTAGCCATACATCAATGTGTACAGAGGCAATCCTGTAAAGGCCATGGTAGGGGATGAATAGAAAAGAATATCATTGAGGACTTGAGTAATAGGTAATATGTTAAGTAACTAGAAACACACACACACCTTACACACATTCACAAACATACAAACTTTAACACACATTCAAACACCCATACACACACTCACGTACACATATACACATCCACTTGCACACGTAAAATATATATTGTAAATATATTTTTAAACCATATAGTATAAAATAATTTAATGCTTGTGTTCTGTAATATTTTCACGGAATATATTTATTGTAAGGAACAAATCCACGTCTTCTTATCCTTTCCCTATTAAAAAAAGGACACACACAGATGAAATGATATGTCATTTGAAATACACTTACCTAGCGTAGTAGTTGTTATCAGTATGGGCAAATCACTGTTGCGAAATGCTCTCTCTATATTCACTCTTTCTTCGAACAGCAAGCCGGCGTGGTGACATCCGATGCCACACAGTACTAGAGACTAAACAATTTTATATTGCAAATTTCCAGCTATCTTTCCCTTCGTCTTTCTTATATCAAATATTAGCAGATTTTCGTTAATTAATGTTTCTTGTAACCATTCGAACTAAGCTTGAGGCTTTTGCTAGGTTTATGAAAATAGTCGAATGTCGAGATTCGATTAGGATCGGAAATTAGCACCTTTAATCATCAAGCTATTTGCGCTATTTTGAGGAATACAGGGATAGTTTTTATAGACAAGAGTTACTTAATTCGAGAGTTACCAATTCTCTAGACTTTTCAATAGCGAAGCGAAACGATTTGTTCATAACGAAAAGACTCTGAGTGAGGTCTCGCTCTAAGCCGTCTACTTCAATACGTAACTTTTTCAATATGTAGTTTTGAGGCTTGGCTTGCAGAATATATCTATGATGTTTTCCTTTAAGAGAGGAATGAGAGCGTCGATAGCTCAGGCCGCAAGCACTTGACTTGTAATATACAGGTTCAGGTTCGAATCCCGCCATGTACCAATATGTTTTTCTATTTTCGAATTCCATATGTACATTTACCCGGCGTTCTTACGGTGAAGGAAAACATCGTGATGCTGCACATATCGGAGAAGAAATTCAAAGATGTGTGTGAAGTTAACCCGCACTGGGCCTAAGTTGACTAAGGCCTAGTCACCCCTAACTTGGGGTAGGCTCCCTCGGTGGGGACGTATAGTGAGCTGATGGAGAGTTTTCTTTTGCCTTTCGTACTGTTGGTACTAACCTGGATTTTCTTAGTCTTAATAGCGGAAGCCAAAGCTGTGAGCTTCGCTTTCTGTTCTTCGTTAAATCTAAATGTTATCTCACGGGATAAAGTTTCTGCTGTTAAAACCACGCCTTTTCGAGTATTACAGAAAATCTACAAACATTTATTATAACAGGAGGAAGACAAAACAGTGGATCACCGAGGTGACCGTCGACACTGTTACACTTAAAATTACTCAATCAAATAAATAAAAAACTCTTTAGGATTATTAAAAGTGGCTTATTGATTGATGTTTTCTGAAGTAGGTGAGACAATTAGCTTAAAAAAGCTACAAATAAATCTCATTTCCTTCAACTTTTTTGTATTGTGAGAATTGCAAAGTTTAATAGGATTTGAAATGAGTAATCGAGTTTTTTTATAGAACAAGGTGACAAACGAACAAGTGGTCAGCGGAATTAGCTAAAATTGCAAATCGACTGCTACTCATAGATATCCGCGATGTCAGTTGTGTTATCTAACCATTAACAGAGGAGGGGAAGCACAGAAAAAGATACGAGTAAATACCCAAAGCTATGCATCCCATCCTCTGCCAAATCCTCTTCTCTTTCCCAGCAGTTCCCTTTTGCAGCTGGAAAGGGCAAGAGGTCTGTACGCGGAATTGCTACCATTTAACGTGTATCTTCTGTGTGGTAGTGGTATTGCTGGGGGCGAGACCATTTGTGCAAGAGAAGTTAAAGCAGACTACCACTTAAACTGTTTAAACTTTCGTGAGACATTATTACATTATTAGACTTATTATTACTCTACCACTGTTAATTGTTATCTTACCCTGAAAATAAATGATATACAGAAGTACTTACCAATGTTGGCTTCTTATCATTATATCTCTGGATGATAGGCCACAGTTTATAGTTTAAAGCGATATCAAATTTAAATATATTCATTCCTTCGGGGCACGGGTAGCCCTCAACAATGCGATTAATCTTTACCGGACGACATTCGTCACCAAACCTACACAAGAGTTTGATCCATGTATTTTTAAGTTAATCTGATGATTAAAGCTATTAAAAGCATATGAGCTGAACAGATGATACCGAATACCAATTAGAAGACAATCAAGTCTTTTAAATGACGAATCTTATTTAGACATCTAGTCTGAAAACTTAAATACTTTATTAATACTTGTTTAACATTTCTTGGATGGAACGCTAATAGCCAAATATCAAAAGCTTGTTTGTGTTTCGTAAAGTTATGTTTATGAAGCACATAAGCGCCTACAAGAAAATGTTTCATAACTTCAGAATTAGGAGAATAATAATAATAATAATCTAAATAATGAGGAATGGGTAAATGGGGTAAATAAGCAAAGGATTGCTCACTTATAAAACACAGCTGGTTTGTTAGTTGTGCCGAGCCACTCTGAGACATCTTCAGGGTTACTAATTGTAGCGGAAACAGCAACGAATCTTATTTTAGGCGCATTCGCCTCTATTTGAGGTATATTTATATTGTCTTGTTTTTGTTTCTCAAGTTGTTCTATTCGGTAAGCAGATTGTATTGAAGACTAAAATAGATATCGTTTATTTAAATCTATTATCATAGTTAATGTTCCAAGTTAAAAAAAATACTTTTTATAGTACAAGGTGACAGTGGTCTCCGAAGTTCGCCAAAATAATGTAGCTACCGCTGCCCATAAAAATCCGCGTTTGCAGATACCTAACTTTAAGCAACAGAGAAAGGATAGCACAGAAAGATTCTAAAACTTATGCTTCCCATCCCCTGCAAATTCTCTTCCCCTACCTATTTTTTGCGGTTGGAAAGGGCTAAAATCAAGCCTCCGGCACTCACACTGAAGCTAAACGCGGAATTGCTACCGCTTTATGTCTGTTTTCTGTGTGGTCTATTGCGGTGAGCAAGTTAGCCTATTCGTTCGAAGATATTAAAGCGGGTTCTACCACAGTTAAACATTTAAAATCAATGAAAAATCTCACGACAAAAGAATTTCTGTACTAGAATTAGTTGTTGCAGAAAAAGGATTTCGTCTCTTGTTTGTTCTGAATAACTTAAAAATAGCTGAAAAAATACACACTTGTATCGTTTTCATCCGACTAACAACAGCCTCTAAGACAGGACCACGAGTGACATCATTCAGTATATGAACTTCGTCAATGAGGAACAGTTTGATAACTTCCACCATACCTCTGTAGTCACGCCATCGTCTTGTCAACATATCCCATTTCTCTGGAGTTGTTATTATAATCCTATAATAAATATGTTTCATGAGGTGGGATAACTAGTCAGTTGACCTCTTCTTCTTCTTCTTCTTGGTATCAAGCACCTGCTTCCCGTGGAAGCTAGGGGAGTCGTCGTCGGAGTCGGATTCTGAGACTCGGTTGTGTACCACGACAGTTACCTTATCTTGGTATCCAGATAAGCTTTTGTAAACTACCATTGCCAAGGTGGGACACAGCATTACAAATAGGAGATTAAGTATAGATCAATATTTAAGCCTCAAGGATTAAGGATCAAATATTGAATACGGCCGAAACAATACAATTATAAAAATACTAGCGGCCCGCTTATAAATCTGATAAACCTCGTAGGGTTCAGCCTGCGTTTGTTGCAATGTAAGCGGAAAAAATGTAATTATTTACGAC
>JAAOEG020000005.1:5986652-6002683 GCA_011763625.2 Papilio bianor
AAAAAAAATGATGACTAGGCCATAGTCTTATACGCTGGCCCAGTGCTTGACACATATTTTGAATGTCTTCGCAGAAATGTCCAGGTTGCATTACGATGTTTTCCTACATCGTTAGAAAGACGGATAAATGTACATACGAAATTGGAACAATATGGTAATTGGTCGGATACGAACCCAGGAACTGCAGTTTACAAGTACTTGACTTAACCTCTAAGCCATTGATGCTCTTAATTACAACTATTGATTGTTACTGTATGTACATTGCTTTTTGTTAGTAAGTATAGTCAAATTTAAAACGAGAAATTATATGTAATTATATCACTTGCTAACTGTAATTTGTTGTCTATGGATTTATTTAGGAGAGTTTTTGTTTCTAGTTTATGATTTTGATACAATTATGTCTGTTTTTAAATAGTCTGTGACCAAAAAGTCGTAAAGGTAGAATTATTATACTTAGATAGGCGTGTTATAATTTCTACTTATAAAGACATAATTATTGTTTTTATAAGGTCAAAATAACCACATATATGTAGATGGATGGCTCGAATCAAATGTAACTAAACTCTTTCAACCTGACTTTTATTATTATTAAGAGTACAATAGAAAAGATATAAGTAAATAAAATTTCGATTGAAAATTGATTTGACATTTCGTTGATCGCCGCTTTTGTGTCTAGACTATGTCTAGACTAGAAGAAGAATCAGATTAGTATTGTCCATTCTGAGTATCTGGTAAATCTTTGATCTTTGTTCTTATTCTTTATAACGATAATTATAATACGATTTTAGGACTGTTACTTAAACTGTTAATTAACAATCAACCGTCTACTTAAGAATACAAAATTGTTAGAAAAAAAATAGATAGGTAACTACAATTTGTTACTCGGATGTTTTACCCGAATAACAAAAATGGTAATATTTTTACGCATATGTTAAGTTGTTTTTTACGTATGTGGGTTTGTATGTATGTAAATTCCATCATGACGGCCTAAAGATTAAGCGACTGAACCGATTTTGATAGGTGAGGTGTCATTCGATTTGTCTTCATCTCCGAAGTGTCATAGACTATGTTTCATCGGCACAAAACAGAGTAGACGTGGGAAAAAATATTCTAAAAAAGGGAAAGTTACGAGTTAAAATCTCTCTTGCCATATTTTTTTACTGAGTCGTTTTTCTATGTTTTCGCGTGTTAGATACCCAGTCAGTCGGAGTTTTAGTTTTATTTTTAAATTATGTTGCTCGATGTCCGAAATTCCGATGATCCAAATATTAGATTGTTAATATCCGTATGTGCATTTTCCATCGACAACTTTATAATCTCATATATCTAGTTTGATGATAACTCCCGACGTGATTGCAAAAATGGTACCATCCTATTCCGTGTGAAATTGTTGCAATAGTTTACAGTGCGAATTCGTTTTGAGATTGATTGACCAATTTCGGCCTTTGATAGTGGCTGCACAGAACCAATTTTCCCGCGCTACCAATTTTCAAACAGTTTTGCAATCTGTTGAATAGATTTTATAACACCTCTAAATTAAAGCTTTACACGGTACGTAGAATTATATGTACATGATATGGCATTATCATTATACATTTATAACACATACTAGCTTTTGCCCGCGACTTCGTCCCCGTGGATCTAATATGATATTTCTAAAACATTTCCATATAATCTTTCATCCCCAATCCTTACACGCTTGATAATAACATTTTAACGAAATTTTAATGGCGTACATATTTATATCGATATAACAAGCAAAAAAGTTTTCAGCTGTTATCTCTAAAAATAACATAACTTCCATACTATATTCCGACCCCCTTTTTTTCAACCCCTTATGTCCCCCTAGCCTATGTCCTTTCTCAGGCTTTAGGCTATCTACGTAATAAATTTCATTGAAATCTATTCAGTAGTTTTGATGTGAAAGCAACACAGACAGAAGTACTTTCGCATTTATAATATTAATAAGGATTGATGCTCGTCAAACCTCCTTGCTGGTACAAAGAGGTTGTACCCTACCAAGGAGTTCGAGCTGGCCACTAATGCGACACCGCGCGACGTAGAGGTAAAAGTTAAAAATATATTGAAAAATAGCTGTCGCCCGCGACTTCGTCCGCGCGTTCATTGTCTAAAATAAAAGATTTTTTCTAAAATAAACATAGCGTAAGTCCCACCTTACTACATCAGCTATTTGCCAATAAAAGTCCCGTCAAAATCGGTCCAGCCATTCCAGAGATTAGCCGGAACAAACAGACAGACAGACAAAAAATGTAAAAAATGTTATTTTGGTGCATGTACCGTATATATAATAATACACACGTAGCAAAAAGCGGCTAGTTTAATGTTACAAACAGACACTCCAATTTTATTATATGTATAGAAGAGTTCAATAACATACGAGTACGAACTCTTTTCTTATGTTTATTCCATACTTAGTAAAATTTAATAAGATTAGTTCTAACAATTTAAAACACTGATTGTTTTTTTTATAATAGATTAGTAATAAAACTCAATATTTTATTTGTTATTGACGGTATGGGTTTTAATTGGTTTTATGATTATATAAATATGATAATAAAATAAGAATAAATGATAATTTATTTATATAAATATAATAATAAAACGAAAATAACTGACACCTAGGTGTTTTAGTTCATATTACTTTAAATTTTTATTTACTACATTATCCTGTTGCGTCACGCACACTAACAACATTTATAATATCGTCACTATTGAAAACGTATGAAACGCACTGTCTAAAGATATCTATATATCTATTGTATTGAATATTAGCTGTCACCTGCGACTCCGTCCGCTGAACTAAAATAAAACTTTATGGCTTAAGTGGGACGTATTGGGCTTGATGATAATCATCATGATGATGATGATTATCACGATATCTTTAATATCATAGTTTTGATTTTTTTAAATCCGATGTATATTTGTACTAACATTTCATACTTATAAAGATGGAGAAGTATTTCATTTTGTAGAAATGCAACAAGCTTTCTTACAATCACATAAAAAGATTTTATGATACAGGAAAACGTTACATTAATTGCCTATTACTTGAGTTAAAATTGTTTGTATTGCGGTTAGTACTTATTGTTATGGAAGTTGAAGAATTTATTAATGGAATTAGTGTAATATGAAGATCTGTTATAGTCGGGCATAACATAAAAACAATTATCTCACTTAATTATTTGTTATGTACGGTTGCGATGTACGTTGTATCAAATGAGGGTTTGATTTTCGCGGTTATGGACATATAACGTAGGTAGCTTGACTAGCTTTTTATTTCTCCCTCACTATTGGATGGTTTGGAAACCATCGTATGGTCGGGCGCGAAAAACAGGGGCTTGTGCTGATGACAGTGAGTGTTCAGTTTTTACAAGCGCTGGAAGTCAAAAGTTGAACATCGGAAAAGTTATCAGACATAGTCTCCTTAGCGAGTATATATATGTTACAAGGTGGCAAACAAGCAAGCGGCAACCTGAAATATCTGAAATAGCGAAGTGACCGCTGCCCATAGACAGCCGCAACTGTAGATGCGTTGTCTACCTTTAATCGACGGAGGAGGAGACGCACTGAAAGAGAATATTTACTCTTCCTATGCGTATTCTCCTCCGTTAAGTCCACTTCGCCTTCCCATCCTTTCCTTGTAAGATAAGGCTGGGAAGGGAAATAAGAATAAAATTACGCCTCCGGCACCACACTCATCAGACGAAACATGGAATAGCTTCCACTTCACGCCTGTCTTCTGTATGGTCGTGGTATTACACCGGGCGAGCAGGCCCATTCGTGCGATGATGTTAATGCGGGCTCTACCACTGTTAATGTAAATGAAAAAAATTACTCGAACTCGTCGTGTACGGCACACTATATTAATTCTTTCTTATTCCTATTTATTTATCTAGAACAGAACTTAGGGGAATTAAAAAAAAATATATTTTCTTTGAAGTTGTATCATTATTTTAATTTATTTTTACCTTCGTATGATGTCATAGGTACACGAAATGATATGAACAACTTATACCTAAATAACATTTGCCCGCAACTTTGTCCGCGCAGAATTAAAAAAAGAAAAATCGTAATCTTAATTATAAATGCGAAAGTTAAGAGGGATGGATGGACGACTGTTTGTTAGATTTGTAGCCTAAACCGATAAACGGAACCCGATGGAATTAGGCATAAATGTAGAGGATAGTCTGAAAGAATACATAAGCTACTTTTCATCCCGAAAACAGTTACGGTTCCCGAGGGATACGTAGTTTTTTGGTATTTACATATTTACTCGATAATGCCGCAACGGTGCAACATATCTTACTGAGATTTTGTACAGTTATAGAATAACACATATCCAAAGTTTTATTTTAATTCCGCACGGACAGAGTCGCGGGCGAAAGCTAGTAATATAAATAGCCTATAGCATCCGGGGATAGTATAGCTTCACAAGTGTAAAATATTTTTTCAAATCGGTTCAGTAGTTTCGGAGCCCATTCAAAGCAAAGAATCAGACCACTTTTTAATATAATTTTCCTTATTTAATGCGATTCAAAATATGCGTTACAAAGTGTCTAAATTTCTGTATAATTAAATTAACGCCTCAAGACGGAGAAGGCACGAGGGACATTAACGTGATCTTAATTATCCGACTTTGTAATTGTGAACTGTTCAACAACTTTAAAGATAGTTAATAGTTAACTGTTAAATTAAACTATTATTTCATATGTCCCATTCATAGGATTATTTAGTTTGAGTGAGTTTGAAGGGATAATCTGTGGTAATAATACGTTTACCATTTGAGTAAGTCCCTTTATGAATAACCCTTTAATACAGCCGTGAGCAAAAATAAAGGGAAGTAGTGGCAACACTAAGGACTAAATCTAAATAAAAAGATTTAACGAAAAATACTACTATACTCTCCTTTTTCGTTTAAGTTTACGTTTTTTAATGAAATGTAAATAAATTAATTAAAATATTTCATTTCATTTTAAGGATATTTAATTGTGTATCATGCACAATTTATTTCAGCAAGCGTCTTTATCTTCCGAGATATTCAAACTTCCTTAACCGACACATTATTTTTGCTCACGGCTGTAATTCTTAAGTTTATCACTTGGTAAGAGGAATATCTATTTTTTATTTACTTATTTACTTTCACCTGTCCTGTTTTCTGTAATCAAAAACTTGTGCGATGTTAAATTTGATTTACTTTCCGGTTTCCGATTGAGCTGAAAATTTGAATGCGTGTCAATCGGATGACAATATTGCATTGTCATATCATGATATAGAGCTGATCGTGAAGCTGGAAAGGCTATAGGAACTCCTTGCTTAATCTACGTAATCCTATCGTCTTTGGGCGTATTTGTCTTGATGAGCACTTTGATACTATATAGTAACCATAGTCTGATGATGGAGCTGGAAGTAGACCATAGGCTCTCCGTTATTAAACGACGCAACACTTACACAACACACTTACAAGATATCTTTTGGCGTTGGATGTTTTGGCGTGAATATGAAACTTCAACAATTTTGGGAAAAAAAGTTCGTTCTGTTTTTTATGAATGTGGTTTATGGGTTATTGATTAGATAGATGAACCAATGACAAGGTTAGCACGTGCCGCTGAATGGTATGAGAGTGTATAAACATTTCATATCGCTAACGTTGCGCCTCAGGGTACCAAGGCGAACCCTGATGTACTGAAGCCCTTATCCGCCTACAATGGACCTCTGGGGTCGTTATTGTCCTGAATACGTGGGAACAACATGAACAAATAATAAAAATTAAAAATACTAAAATTTTAAAATAAATTAAAAAACAAATAATTGTCTCAGCATCATGTTTATAAATAAAGTTACATTTTGATGGTATAATTATAAACATTCAGCTTCTTCTTTTTTCTCTTGCTATCATATTGTTACTTTTATTTATAAAATTATTGTGATATAAAAGTTCATTTCATTAATAAATAATAAAAGCTTGTTTTAAAAAAGTTGATGTTCTTTTATTTTATTATAGAGCCAAAGCAATCTGACTACCCCAATTTCACCGAAAGTGTTTCAGTGTACATATGTCGTAACATTTTTAACATGTCTCAATATGAATAATCAAGAGGTCTCGTGATTTATTAAATTCAAATGGATCTCTGTGAAGTTTGAATTTTCATTTGAATATTTAACAGTCGCTTGGACGCCATTTTGGTGCCAACTTAAAGTGTAATTGAGAATCAGGTAAACTGCATCTAATTATAAAATACCCTTCTCTATTTAAAATATTATTATGTAAAATCGAAATATTTAGTACTTGTACCATTTTGTTATATTGCTAACATTGTTTATTACTTTTTAAATACCAGTTATCAATTATAGGGTTCTTTTCTGATGTTATTCTGTCAATATAAACTTGACTTCGTCATTAAAGTCTTTTATCTCAGAAAGAGCAAATGTTTTCACACAAACTGTCCATGACATATAAACTCTCTTGTTCCAACGGACATAAAGCGTTGTTCCTCATTGTTGTACAGCTATTGTTCTCTCCCAGTATTATTATATTAACAACGGCAGCGTTATCTTTAAAACAAATACCTGTAATTAATTCAGACAATATAAAAATGTACGTCGCTCGTAATCATATTTTTAATTTGATTGCTGTACATTTATTAAAAGGATCATCTAGTTATAAATGCAATACAAATCATTTTAAATATATCTTGATAATATTATAAATGCGATAGTTTAGATGGATCGATGTTTGTTAGAGTTTGTAGCCTAAACGGCTAAACGGATCTCGATAAAATTTGACATAGATGTAGAGAGCAGTCGGGAAGAACACATAGGTTACTTTTGATCCCGAGGGACAGGTAGGTTTTTTGTTATTGAGTCGATAATTCCGTAACGGATCAACATATCTTAATGAAATTTAGCACAGATACAGAATATAGTCTGAAATAGCACATGGGACGCTAAGTTTTATTTTAATTTAATGGCGGGCGACACGTATTATATTCATTATTTTGTTAAAATAAAGGAAAACACTGGTTATTTAAAAATGAAGAAATTCTAAGCAATTTAGTAAAGATTGCTCGTTTTTTAGAAGGACATGGTTTCCATTATTTCATTTTGAGTTGAGGGAACTAACGGATGTAGTTGTACAGAATGAAACATGTAAATCCCTAAACGAATAAAGGTCTTTGTTTCTTCTCAGCCTTTATCTAACATTTGATTGCGTGAATAATCAAATTTCAGTCAATGTAAAGTTCTTAAAAATGCTATCCTTTGCAACGGACCCGGCAATCACATTGCAATCTCACGCCAATCGATGCAAAAGCGTTTGCGAGATGACGCTACGGCATAACACCTCAGATATAACGTACACGGCATATTCGATTTCACAGCATACGCTGGAATATATTCAAGGAATAAGATTTTATGCTTGCATACAAGATGACTCGTATCAAATACATAGGTAAAATTGAATACATTTTTACGGCACGTACTAGAAAACAAATAAATCAACTTTATCCATATACGTGTCAGACGTTAATACTTTGATTTGTAATCTGCAGATCCAGAGTTCAAATCCTGCCTTGTGTATCAATGTTTTTCGATTTTCATATGTACATTTACCCCACGTTCCTATGGTGAAGGCAAACATCCTGATGCAACCTGAATAAACCGGAGAAGTTTACCAACCCACACTTGACCAGTGTGGTGCTAAGGCCTAGTGACGCTTGATTTAGGCTAAGCTCCCAGCTCTTCAGTGGGGACGTATGAGCTTATGATGTTGATAGTTTATTTAACGGATTCGTTGTCTAGTAAATGAGATTTGATGGATGTTTAAGAAACTTATAAGTAATTACATAATATGTGGTTTATTTTTTTACCTAACTTTATCTCTATTATTTAGTTTCCCTGTCTGTATCCTTTTTACGCTAGATCGGCACAGTATTTGCCTTCCAGTTAGATTTTCTTTTTATAGCGTCATACATTTTCAATAAAAATACATTTTTAGCATATGTTCAGTTAAAATTATTTAAGAAAGGATGACGCGATGACTTTATAGACGTCGAATGAGAAATAGAATGAAATGAAATAGTGAATTCATGGAGTGTCGGTTGCTGCCGATAGAGGGCCGGTGGGGGCCGACACCGGATAATATTTTCCCCTTAGTTTCCGTCCTGCGTCGTATATCACTTCGAGAGCCCGAGCCTGGGAACTCGCGAGATCGTTGACATTCCATAACCAAAAAATTTGAATATTTCAATGTTTCCATACGTCAGAAGACTGTACTCTTCTAATGTAATTGGGGTAACATATTTCTTACGACAAAATAGTTTTAATAGATTTAAATATATTTAATTTAGAATAAACGTTGAAAGGTTCATAATAATTTTTTTAAATTATATCAATAATTCCATTACTACTTAAACTCAATAAACAAAAGAATACTATACCTAAAGACATTGTTATCAAAATTCAAATTTCGAACGTATTTGCGAATAAATTTGAAATGATCACAATAAATCCTTTGAATTCTAATTTCAAATTTCTGTCAGATCATGACTCTTGTTCTATCATGTCCACAATGAAGTGAACATTAATTCGACAGTTTGGCGAAAGTCCAACTTTGATTTGCTAATAGCCTGTAAAATTCTATGCTCAAAACTATATTCTGTGTTGGTAGTATTATTTAAAATATCGAAATCTACAAAATCAATCAACAACTTCAGTAAGTCTTAATAATATTACAAGTGCGAAAGCTTAGATGGATGGATGGTTGTTTGTTAGAGTTTATAGCCTAAACCGCTAAACGGATCCCGATGAAATTTGGCATAGATATGGAGAGTAGTCTGGAAGAACATATAGGCTACTTTTGATCCAGGAAATAGTTACGGTTTCCGAGGGATACGTAGTTTTTATTCATGTTTACTCGATAATTCTGCGACTGTTTAACATATAGAAAATTGACACAGATGTAGATAAAAGTCTATAAGAACACATATCTATACATATAATAAAATTGGAGTGTCTGTTTGTAATATTAAAACCGTTTTTTACTACATCTATATGAATATATACATATATGGTACATACACAAAAAAACATTTTTTACTATTTTTGTCTGTCTGTCTGTCTGTTTGTTCCGGCTAATCTCTGCATTGGCTGGACCGATTTTGACTGGACTTTTTTTGGCAGATAGCTGATGTAATAAGGAGTAACTTAGGCTATGTTTATTTTAGAAAAAAACTTTAATTTTAGAAAAAAACACGCAGACGAAGTCGCGGGCGACAGCTAGTACTAAAAAAGTTCCGCGCAGACGGAATCGTGGGCAACAGCTAACAAATAATATATCTTACTATTGCAAAATGTATTATTAACTTATTAATTAAATCCGTTAGAAATAATTTATTCTTAGAACCATTAACCGAATTTCTTAAGGAATATTCTAAATGACTCCCTTCCAAGAGATAATTTATCTCCAGTGTCATTTGTCAAGTTTCTTGATCAGTCTCCTGCGTCGGACAGGGCCGAGGGAAAAACAAAACAACCCTTCACACAATGGCTACTTACTGTAGTCATCCACATCGTTAGCAAGTGACTTTACCCTTGATAGATTACATCTTCCTAATCAATATGAAACCGTTGATATTCTGATACTTACTTTCTGCAATGTTCAACTATATTATGGAATAAAAAAAGGGAATAAACCCTCATTAAAAATATATTTTATTATTAGTTAATGAAATGAAATTAAAACTTAAAAAGAAATATTATCACAGTAGCAATTTTATGAATAAAAGCGTGTTACATTTTGATGGTATATTCAGTACATATATAAATTTTAGAACCTCCTTTTCCCCTTGCTATCATGTAAGATTTATTTATAAAATTGAGCTGTGCAAAAATAATTTTTTTCACTTTTAATCACGTCGGGGTCACCAATGTGGGATGTTTGGTTGACAAGAGGGAAGGCCAAAGGGAGATCTCCGACCGAGCGAGTTGGTATGCTCGGTCAGGCCGAAGCCCACGTTGTAGATTTCAGATGTTGTATATACATCGCCGTACGTTGAGAACTTCGATAGCGCGATTCAGGATTGCGGCGCTTATTGATCCGCCACAGCTTTAATAACAAATTATAAATATTTTTTTTCCTTGTTTTTTTGTAAAATATATTGGAGTTGCATATTAACGCCAACTATAATTCTCGTCAAGACGAATATTTATTAATTTAAAAAAAAAAAAAAATTTTTTTTAAATTAATCATCTTGTTTTCGAAGTATACCTGTTAGAAGTATAACAATGCTATTGTTTTTTATAAACATTGGTTTGTTTTTCGAAACTTACTTATACTACAAATCCTAACTTCAACGTGATAACTTTTCAAGGCAACTTTTGTTGACGGATTTTAATTTCTACAAAGGTTCTCCCCTTATTAGAAGAACCGGAAAGGTAAACAATAAATCCTTGCCTCAAGCTCCTTGTAGCCCTTCGCACCCTCCCGCAAGTACACGTGATATATTTGGGAAACCCTCTTTAATATTAGTATTACTGAAAGACCCCAATGTGTACAGACTTATTTCTACAAAAAATCTATATAGTGAAGAAACTCGACTGTCACTTGTCAATTTAACTAAGGGTATTTATATTGAATAGAGCAGTAGTATTTACAATATGAGATTATTTAATATCCTACTTGTGAGCCAAAAACTATATCATTCTATTTTATAATTACAGCCGTGAGCAAAAATAAAGGGTCGGTTAAGAAATAAAGTTAAGAAAACTGAATATCTCGGAAGATAAAAACGCTAGCTAACTGAAATAAATTGTGCCTGATACACAATTAATTATCCTTAAATAAAATATTTGTTTATTAATATACTTACATGTCATCAAAAACCAAAAGGCTGTATATTAAAAATTCGCCAATTCATGCCCTTGGTTTTCCAACCAAGGTTTTCAAAATTGCATAAAAGCTTGAAACTGCACAGAAGCTACAAAACTGTTCAAAATCTACAAAAGCTACGAGACTGAACAAAAGCTACAAAAGTGTATAAAAGCTACAAGACAACAAAAGCTACAATAGTGTAAAAATGCTATTTAAAAGCAATTTTATAGGAAAAGTGTTAATCATATAGTACATATGTAAACAATCTTTGGTGATAGTAAATTAAGTGAGTACTAATTACCACATTCTACTACAGTAAATTTCATATTTTTAGCATAGGTTTTGGACCTAATATGCGAGAGCTAAAAGAGTTGTAGTTGTCTCTTTCTATTCCCCTAATGTGTCTTACATTATTACATGAGATAACCAATTATTTTCTTTATTAAATTAAAATTAAATTGAATCATTAACAAACAAGTCTCGCTATTTGATGCTGTGCAAACACGCGGAACATTTTAAACCAAAATTCCGAATTTAATTTTTGTTATACGGAACAGCTATCAAGCTGAAAATGTATTTTATTTGTCCAGTAAATTGAAAAGCGCGGCTTATATCGTTGTTCTAGGAATTAAAATGTTGCTATTCACTATCAAATAAGTTTTAATCTCCAATTAAACATTTAAAAACATTAATTTGTTATTGCAATGTTTTTATTTATTTATTTATTTATAGTTTCGCAATTCCTGACACTAAATACAGTTGCGGAAACCCGCAGGGTTTTGGTGCAACTGCTAATCGCTTAGTTGCTCAATAATACAGATTTTAATACACTTTTACATTCAGTTGGATTCCCTATTATTTCTTTGAACACGACGCTGTCTAGTTCGTTGAGTTCGTTTATATGACCTTTTTAATTTATGACGTAATAATGACGCTCAGTTTTAAATAAAGAAAATGAAATTATTAACAGACACTCAAAGAACTAATCTTTTTACAATAAGCTATTTATTCAAAAACATCCCCCTGCCTTACACACCTAAGTTGTTAAAGATGCTTAATATTTTGGCTTGATTTTTACAGTGTGCTAATCTTACTTAGAAGAGCAATTACAATTTTTTTTTTATAAATAAACTTGTAATGAATTTCCAACATTCATGAGGCTTATTGCTATTATTTTGTAACGACCAGTTACAAAACAAAAGTTGATAAGTTCTTATTCCCTAGCATGACTCTCACTTCTAACGTAAACTAATCTTAACAAAATTTAGTTGCCCTAATAAAGACATTTACTATAACGAGTAAACTCTCCGTTTTAAATGTCTTTATTAAATGTAATTAAAAGGTAGCTTAATTATATAGTAGTTAATACATAATAAGAACCGCTAATTATAATAAGCTTTATTTATTAATAAATGTAAGACAATTTGTAATCTGCTCCGCATTCACAGATCATCTAGTGTTGCAGATATTCATGGACGTTTAATAAAAAAATAAAATAATCGCTATGGACATTTATGACTCATCAAAATGTCAGAGATTTTAATATAATATATAATAACATACATATTTTGAATGTGATACCGTCTTAGCACATCTTATGATATAACGTTTCCGTATTTACTTATAATAAATATATATATCTTCTATATTCATATGAAAGAAAGTCGTGTTAGTTACACTATTTATAACTCATGAACGGCTGTACCAATTTGCCTGAAAATTGGTGGAGCGGTAGCTTAAAACCAGGAGACGGACATAGGATACTTTTTACCCCGTTCCTTTTTTTCTTTTGTTTTCTAGTTTCTACAGTTTCGTCAAAAATTAATGTAGTCAGTCACTATAAAACGTGGTATTTCAAAAACGCATCTGACGGAATAACAAAACACAAATGACAGCTAAACGTAATATTGTATACGGTTAAGTTTGGATGAAAATTTGATAATAGTAAATTTAGTCAGAAATAAATAATTAGTAATAATCTACTAAGTTTTTCATTATTACGCGCGGACAAAGTCGCGGGCGAAAGCTAGTAATATTATAATAAAGCTATTGCTAATTAATAAGCTTTGATTAGTAATTTATCCTAAGCTACCTGCCGCCCGCGACTTCGTCCGCGAGGAATTAAAACAAAACTTAGTGTCCTCATGTGTTATTCCAGACTATGTTCTATATCTGTGCCAAATTTCTGTAAGATATGTTGAACCGTTGCGGAATTATCGAGTAAATTAAAAAAAACTACGTATCCCTCGGAAACCGTGACTATTTCCGAGATTAAAAGTATTCTATGTGTTCTTCCAGGCTATCCTCTAAATTTATGCCAAACTTGATCGTGATGCGTTCATCAGTTTAGGCTACAAACTATAACAAACATCCATCCATCCATCCATGTAAAAATTCGTATTTATAAAATTAAGATTACGATAGTGTTAAAATTATTCACATTAATTCCTTAATCAAAAGTTTTTAGTAGTTATTGGAATTTTTTAAGCAGAATTAAAATAATATTCTTTAAAAATAGATTGTTTATTCCGTCAATCACCAAATAAGATGTTACTTAATTTTCAAGTACCGAATGACTTTAAACAAACAAGTTGAAAGCTTAAGTGACGGCGATAAAATAGGTCATTAATGTTTTCACACCATCGAGCTTTAAGCAAACAACTGAATAAAAAAGTAAATATCCGAGCAAAGAGTTTGTTTTCGAGCTGGAGAACGCGTTCTGTAGTTGTTGGTGCTTTTTTGTTCAGTTGCAATCGAATCCGAGCCAATTAAATTGCAGCGTCAACAGTGTATTTTTGTATTGTTGCTTTAAAATATTTGCAGATTTCATAAACTTATTATGTTTTTAAAAACAATGTATATATTTTATGTGTTGTCTGCTTATTTAGCTAAATTTTAGTAGTAAGGTACAATTTCAAGTTATAGTTTTTGAAAAAAAAAAGAATTTTCACTTTTGTATAACGTGATTTTTTGAATTTTGGACAACCAAAGTTTCGTAATGGAGATTGAAAGTTTCTGAGATGCGTATGTTAAGATGGATGTATGGTGTGACAAGAAAGGATAAGGTTAAGAATGTGTATATGAGATAAGTTTGATATTAGCAGCAGTGATGGGGAAATTGAGAAGCAAAAGGTTAGCGTGGTGTCGACATATCATGCGGAGAGATGATGATCACATAAATAAAAAAGTAATGATATTAAATGTAGATGACTACAAAGGTAGAGGAATGCCAAAGAAAGTATGGTTGGATTGTGTGAAAGAGGATATACGTAAGAAAGGTGTGAATTCAGATATGACGGCTGATAGAGATCGGTTGAAATGTTGTACATACTGTGCCGACCCTCTGTAGGGACAAGAGCAGGTTGATGATGATGATGATGATAATGTGGATTTCACATTTCTTCTTACTGATATGATAAATACGAAAGTTTAGTTGAATGTATTGATACGTGAATTTTTTTAAGGTATCTCCAGAACGACTCAACGGAATTCGATGAAATTTTGCCTAAATGTAGAACATAACTTGGAAGAACATATAGGCTATTTTCTAAGTTCTTTTCTTGATTCCCAGTTGTGGGAAAAACTTAGTCCTAAATATGGAAAATTAAATAAGCATAAGAACAATGAGGCGAGTCACATATTCAATTTTGAAATTTTACGAGCATTCCCGTATTGAAAATATCGATAAAGTTTCTCACATCTATGTGAAATGGCTTCGAGATATCTTATTTATTGCTCAGATATTGGCCGTTAAAACTTTTCGTTGTCCAATATAATGGCAACTTTTGCTATAAAAGATGCTTGATTTGTGTAATCCTCAATATTGCAAATGTTTAAGCCGTTGAATGTCATCTTTTATTTAATACAACTGCAATAACTAACTACTGCCAAGTTTGACCTAACTAAAAATGTCCGAGAACGGAGAGCACCATTCTTTCTCAATTGTTTTGCGATGTTCAGATGTTTTAAAATCAGTGTTTTGTTTCATTAAGAGTGACCGACTGATAAACTCGAGAGTGTTGGTAGCTCAGGGTTTGAGCACTTATCTTGTAATCGAGACTCAGTCCTGGGTTCGAATCCTGCCATGTACTAATATGTTTTTTGATGTCAAATTTCATATGTATGTTTATCCGATGTTGTAATGGTGAAGGTAAATAGGCATACATTTGCGAAGAAATTCAAAGATGTGTGTAAAGTCTAACAACCCGCACTGGGCCATCATGCTTGACTCCAGCCTCTGTGGGAACGAATAGCGAGCTGATGATGATGATGACTGATAAACTTGAGTCTTATCTAACGTAAAATAAACCATGGAAATATTATTTTATTTCTAAACAATGGTCTCGACTTTTTTGTTCAAAGTTGTATGTTTTAAACGCAACAGTAAGGTATGGAAAATATTGTTTGCAATTGTTCTCGCTAGGAAAATTGGTTCTGGACTGCGACTATCAAAAACTGAAATTGGTTTCGACCTCAACACAATTACTTTGCGTCGGCAGCTTTTGTGCCGATATTGCCGGTTCAACTTTATTTACCTATCGATCTGACAGGAACCTTCCTTTTATGTCATCACCACGAAGTTACGCCACTTTAAAATTGAGTACAGAATATGCTACTTGTCATATAACTTTTAGGCACGATCAAAAGCAGTGGAAAATCGGAATACAATACAGTTTGAAAGCTACCTGTGGAATAGTGTCTGCAATAAAAATCTGCCTTTCCCGTAGTCAAAATTTGTAATTTGGTTCATTCCTGATTGCTACTTTTTCTTGGATACAAACAAGTGACAACAGAATAATTAGTTACGAAAACTCAAATATTAAGCTTACTACACACCTGAGTTAGCTGCTCAGTTTAAACTGAACAGTTAAATTATATGGGGGGTGAAGCTGGTAAGACAGTATGAGTGGGGCTTGCAAGAGCCGAGCTTGCTAGTCCCTATAAAATGCTCATAAGCTCTCTGCAGTAATTGGTGGTGATTACTCAAGAATGCAGATGCCAGCCAGTCCGATCTGTTCACGTCCCCGTCGTACCTCCCGGGACCCTCTGTGCCCGTGCCTAAGGCACGTATACCACCTAAGTTCAGAGCACAGATGCCAAGAACAAAGGGCGAAAGGCGAGTAACCAGCGCCTTAAAACTGGT
>JAAOEG020000005.1:6945184-6960759 GCA_011763625.2 Papilio bianor
GGTACATGGCGGGATTCGAACCTGGACCTGCAGATTGCAAGTCAAGTGCTTAGCCCCTGAGCCACCGACGCTCTTCTAATAAGACTTGTAACAGTCCGTTTTAAGATTTAATGCTAAGAAAATAACTCATTAATATTAATCATTTTCATTTCATTCATTTTTTCTTCAAACATAGATTTTCTTTGACACAATTTACCTTCTCCAACAGATAACGTAAACGAGGAAGAAATGCAAGATTTCCTGAGAGAGATAGTGATGTTAAAACACGTCGGTTACCACCGGAACGTGATCAGATTAGTAGGCTGTTGCACTACAAAGGCACCGCTTATTGCCTTACTGGAACACGCGCCGAGAGGCGACCTGCTGTCACTCCTGCGAGCGGCCAGGGGAAGACGCAAGTTTGACATTCAGCGATCCAAGAGGATCGTCGATACTGACCGACATTGTGAAGGAGATTGTAAGTTGTTGTTTATGCAGTAGCTTGAAACTCCTGAAATTTTTATAGCCGCAATATTTAGTGTTAATGTTTTTGCTGTAATTATTTTATGAGGGGCTTTAACTAGAATGTATTTAAATGTACTTATGTTACTTTTGAATTATATAATATTACAACAAGAAATAAACACTTAAAATTGCAGATACAACTTTTAACGAGAGAAATCATTAATTGTTCAGTCCTTAATAAACGAAGTTAAATAAAATAACCAACCCAATTTCGTACCTTCTTTTAGAACGTTTGTTCCGTTATTTATAATAAAGACACTTTAAGGATAGTCACTATTAACATCTTATATTACAGCGGAATACACAAACCTTAGCGACTCAGACCCGGCTCTGTACGATGACAAATTGTATAGAGACGATGAGAACCCTAGAGTCCGCGACCATTACGTCGCTGAGCCTGCGTTACACCTGGACAGTGGCACCATGCGGGAGTACGCGCTGCAGGTGGCGCTGGGCATGAGACATCTGGAAGAGAGAGGGATTACACACCGGTGAGTATACTTCGATCAGTAAGATCTTCAATTTTACTAATATTATAAATGCTAATATATAGATGGATTCTTATTTGAAAGTATTTCCTAGACGGCACAACAGGTCTGGATGAAATTTGGCACAGATATAGAACATAGCCTGGAAGAACGCCTAAGCTTACTAAGCTTATTTTAAATTAAGTGCGGACGGAGCCATGGGCAAAAGCTAGTTATTTATGCAATCGTACGTTTTCACTGTTGAGACGATTTAGAAAACAGTATTGTTCTCTCAGATGTTCTTAACGGAAAGAGAGAGATGAAGATATGGTTACGTACAAGTAAATAGGCTGTGGAAACAAATGGTCAGCACATCTGAAGTTTTCTTGGTAGTCCTTACGAATGTTATTTTTTTTTAATATTATCACTATGAGTTCCCACTGAGGAGTCTTATTGTGAGACTAGGCCATAGTCAAAAACGATGGCCCAGTGCGGGTTTACTTTACACATGTCTTTGAATTTATTCTCCGTTATGTCATCGAGATGTTTTCCTTCACCTTCACGTCGTATCAATGTACATATGAAATTCGAAAAATGAAAAACACATTAATACACGGCGAGATTCGAACCCAAGATATACAGATTACAAAACAAGAGCTTAACCCCTGAATAAACGCTTTATTTTTTTAAATAGACGAAATGGGTTATGTAATTAAATTATAAAACTTTTTTCACGTAAATACTTGCTTGACTTAACAAAATGTTTTTATATCCAACTTTACATAGAGTAGGCTTGAAAACCCAAGTTTGTTGGTCGTTGTTATTGCTAAAAGATTTATAATATACTTAATGTTCTTACCATTAAAAGCGTTAGCTGTAAAAGGGAATAAAACAACATCAAGACTCAAACAAGATCGTGTAAATACAAGCCAATTGCGGCATATTTTTCTTATTGAGCAAACTTTAGCCCCGAGGGCATCTCGAGGTCGAGGTACCGGGAATTTTGTGAAATATTCCGCGAACCCCCGCCAGGCGGCCTTACCACCCCCTGTCAGATATCCCCCACTCCCTGGTCCCTTGGCAACCCCCGGCCGAGCTCCGGTGAGATTTAATTCGGTAACAAGCATGTCCTCGCAAACCGTCTGATTATACATCGGATGATACTTACGGTTGTGATTCGATCACTTCAAATTTTGTTACCGCTTCACGCTCTTTGAAGCTTACATAAATATAATGCTTCACGACTCTATTAATATTTGATTTGATGGTTACCAAATTTGATAAGTGTTTATTTAAAATGAGGTGCGATAAAGATAAGAGAATTCAGATTTATTTATACACTAGCTGTCGCCCGCGACTCCGTTCGCGCGTTCTTTTCCTAAAATAAAGTATTTTTTCTAAAATAAGCGTGGCCTAAGTTACTCCTTATTACATCAGCTACCTGCCAATAAGAGTCCCGTCAAAATCGGTACAGCCATTTCCGAGATTAGCCGGAACAAACAGACAGACAAAAATTGTAAAAAACGTTATTTTGGTATATGTACCGAATATACATTTATATACATGTAGTAAGAAACGGTTATTTCAATATTACAAACAGACACTCTAATTTTATTATATGTATAGACTAGCTGTTACTTGCGACTCCGTCAGCGTGGGATGTTCTATAATTCTGAAAAAAGGCAATAGGATCTGTTAAGCAGTTGCGGAATTATAGAGTAAATATGTAAATAAGAAAAAAACTACGTAACCCTCGGGATACGTAACTATTTCCGGGATTCAAAGTAGCCTATGTGTTCTTCCTTCCTCTACATATATACCAAATTTCATTGAGATCCGATCAACAGGGCGAATGTTTGAATGGATGTTTGTTACGAAGTTTATCCAAAACTCAACGGATATCTATGACATTTGGCATAGATATACAAAACAGTATAAAAAACACAGATTTCTTTCTAATTTTTTTAAAATTCCGCACCTCTGTCCGGGCGACAGCTCGAATAAAAACTGTTATAATATTATTATATTGACTCTATTTGTTGTTAATAAATTATGTATGTATTACGGTACCGTTTCATGAAATTTCATCTCATAGTAATACAAACAAAATACAAAATTTACATAATATCGTTGATGTTTGTATAAAATAAGCTTACACGCGCCGAGTATCGATGGCTGACGAGGTCTGAAGGCTCCGGATTTACTTTAATCTATTCAAAATGTCCCTTTAACGAGATATAACTGACACAGATCAATATCAACCGAAGATATTTAAGAAAACAAAGACCGGACATCACGAATAAAACTTTTTTATTGAGTTGTAATATTAATTTTGACACGCCTAGGCATACCACTGTATTGACATATACATTTTAATAATCTCCATCTGTTAGATACATAGATATCCGTATCGCATAACATATCAATGTCTGTATAACATGTGAAGCCGGCTTCTAACGCTTGGCAAATAACAGCGAACAGCGAACAGCGAACGGCGAACACCAAACAGACATGAACTTATGGTGTGTTTGTCTTAAAGTAATTGTTGCCACAATAATCTAGAGGGCCGCTGTTTGTCAATCTAGAATAAGCAAGCATGTTTGCCAAGCGTAGGATTTTCCTTGGTGTCTTAGTTGTCACTGTTTGTCTTGCCTGTTGTTCGGTATCTTGTGTTTGGTAATTGTGTCTGTTTGTTGCAAACATCAAGCGCTATGAGATGGCTTTATATTATATCCAATTTATATTTCTGTTACATTATTTGAAATGATAAGATTACACTTACTCAAGGAAAACTTTTCCAAAGTTCTCTCTATAATTCCATATAATCTATAGTCAATTGTCTTTTTATATTCTTTAATTATATTTATTCAGTATCAAATTATTTATTAAGGAAATTTAGATATTTTTGTTTTCTAAACTTAAATTCCAATTTGTTAACGTAAACAGCAAAATTATTAATAACAGTAGTCTGGTTGTTTAGTTAGGTTACCTATAGCTGTTCAAGTGTAATGAAAACTTTGAATGAAACAATGGAACAACCGAGATTGGGTTTAAATACATTAATAAACAGCAGTACGCAGTAGCAGTTAAAAAAATATAAAAACGCCTGCTCAAAATTATTAGCAGTTCTTCATTTTCACTCAATCACTCCGACATAATTTTATAAAGCTATAAAAAAAATAAAGCAGTTGATATTTCGTTAAAACTGAATATTATCGACAAAAGCGTTCGTAACAATATCCAAATTTTGATGTCACCATCAAGTGGAAAAAGGTTATTGACGTGATCCGCGTTGCCTAGTAACGGTTGCTAAGGCGTACTCAACTCTAACCCGCAAAGAAAATCCGCAAAAGGGTTTTCAAAGAGCAATATTCTTCGTACAATAAATTATTATGTTTTCTGATCCGTATCGGAGATGTTTGTGACCGATTAAAAATATTTAATAGAGGCATTCTCTATAAAATTTAGATTACGACCTCTTTCCATTAAGCGACATACAACTCGTTAATTATTTGTTCGATAGATGTGATTACGCAAATGGAAATGGGACACATATTGCCTAAAAAAAATAGTATCGCGGCTAGGCGCGGGACTTGTAATGCTGATGGAAGAAACCTAAAAAATGCCATCTCGAAATGTCACCTGACAACGCAGTACGAAGCTTGGTCCATAGCCAATTGGCTAAAATCATCCTTTTAATTGTTTTTTTCCAGTGATCTCGCGGCTCGGAACATTCTAGTCGACAGTGCGGGGACTCTGAAAGTGGCTGACTTCGGGTTGTCGCGGTCTGGCGTGTACGTGCACACGCGAGCACGACCCGTGCCGCTGCGCTGGCTGGCTCCGGAGGCCATTTTCCACGCACACTACTGCAGCGCGAGTGACGTTTGGGCATTCGCTGTGTTACTCTGGGAGATCGCCACGTTAGGTAAGACATGTGACAACGGCAGATTTAGCTAGTTTGATCGGGCCCTTAATGTGCAAGAACATATATGGGAGTGCGCACACTTGCACATTACAACGATTTGCTATCGGCCCACTTTTTTATATTAGAAGGTGGCAAACACGCAAGCGGCCACCTGATCGCCGAAAAAGCGAAGTGACCGCTGGCCACCGACATGCGCTACTGCAGATGCGTAGCCTACCTTTAATCGACGGAGGAGGAGACGTACTGAAAGAAAATATTTCCCTTCCTATGCGTATCCTCCTCCGTCAAGTCCACATCCCCTTTCCACCATTTCCTTGTAAGATAAGGGTGGGAAGGGGAAAAAAGACTAAAATTAGGCCTCCGGCACCGCACTCATCAGACGAAAAGAGGAAACGCGGTCGACTAAAACGTTGAATGTGCTCTACGATCAAGTGTACATACAACCAACCGGACTATTTAGTCGTGCCAGTGTGCGCACTTACAGCACAATCCGAGCAAGCTATCGGGCAACTAACAGTCTCAAGTCTCAAGTCAACTAACTCAAGTCTACGGGTGTTCTAACTGTTTAGTTAGAGAATTACCTCAACTAGTATACCGGGCTAAAGCTGCCTAGTGTATGATCATCAATTAAGAAAACTAAACCTCTTTGCTTTCGCCCTATGAATCACTTTAAATAGTGAACTTTTTCTCTTCTAAGTTGCTGTGGTTTTATAATTCTTGTATTTGTCATTTATTCAAATTTTCATTCAAACTGTGTTTAACAGCATTAATGAGTTTGTCTACCGGAAACTGATTATGTAGACCTACAAAGTGTTATTGAATGAACTATGTTTGTAATATAAACACAATGTTATAAGTAAATAATCATTCACTGTTATGAATGAGATAAAGATTCATTCAGATGATTTAATCACTTCTAGTTAATGAATGAATATTACTGTGTAAACATTATTAGGTATATTTATAACAATATATATAACATTAGGTTTTAAAAAAATAATTTTAATATACATTGTACATATCAACAATATTTCAAAGTATTATTTTATTTATCTTGATCTTATGGATGTTTATGAAGATGCCTGGATAAATGGATGTTTGTCAGATTTTGAGGCCTAAACTGATGAACGGATCTCGATGTACTTTAGCAGAGATAGGGGTAGTCTGGAAGAACACATTGGCTACTTAGATCCCGGTAAAAGTTACGGTTTACTCGAATTTCGCACAAATGTAGCACATAGTCTGAAAGAACACATAGGCTATAATTTTTTTTTAATTCCGCGAATTGACGGATTTGCGGGCGACAGCTTGTAAAAACAATTGAATATAATAGACGTTACGTATTGTTGTACATTAGTGTATTAACAGTCGTAGACGGCAGCAAAAACATCTGTTATCCGGTGCAATACCAGGAGCACACAGAAGATAAGCGTGAAAGTCATTCCACGTTTAGTCTGATCAGCGTGTGTGCCTTATTTTGGTCGTCTTGTCCTTTCCCACCCTTTTCTCTAAGAAAAGGATGATAGCAAGTTGCGGATTTGGCGTAGGGGATTTATATGGGGAAATATCATTTTTCTGTGCAACCCCTTCTCAATTAAATGTAGTCCACACATCTGCAAATGCGGCTATTTATCATTTTACTATTCTGGGGAATTCAGATGACTGCTCATTTGCCACCTTATATTGTAAAAAACCTTGTAGTAACCAACATGTTTTAATTTTATAAAAATAAACTAAAAAATCTAATATTTATTTTACTGCGCTAGTGGAAAGTCTAAAAAAAAGACAAACATAATAAGGCATACATTTTGTTAACTATTATAATTTCAGGAGGTTTCCCTTACGCGGAGCTGAGCAATCATCAGGTACCAACGTACTTGACTGGCGGTGGACGATTGCCTCGGCCTGCGCGTGCGTCCTCTCGGCTATACGAGCTGATGACGGACTGCTGGGCTGACAATCCCACCGACCGTCCCACCTTCGCAGTCATCGTCGACAAGCTCACTGGCCAGAAGCAACTCTACGTGGACTTAGACGCTTTCCCCACATCTGAAGACCACCTCACAACGCTCAGTGATTGAGTGAACGAGTAACTGTAACTATCGGTTCACCTCACTCATCAGTGACTCGGTGAATGCGGTGTTCCACCTCACAATAAAGTGACTGAGTGAATAGGACACTCTCTGAACGTCACCAACCGAGTGAATGACTGAGTTACTCTCGAACTAAGTTAAGTGACGGAGTAGCTGAACAGTGCGCTACGGTGACCAAACTAAAGACTGATTCTCTGTTGTTGTTATTTATTACCCCATCGCATTAAATGTATTTACTATTTTTTTGTGTTTTACTTATCAAATGAGTAAGTGTGACAATGGTAGATGTTGTTTTTAGAACATCGGTGGCACAAATAGGCTCGCCCGTAATACCACGACCACACAGCAGACATGGAAGCATTTTCGCGTTTGAATAGTGTGTGTACCGGACGCCTAATATTAGTCCTCCTTTCCTTTTCACTCAGTAGGGGAAGTGGATTTGATGGAGGAAAGACCACAAACGGGGAATTAGTCTCCTTTTGTGCGACTCTTCTTCCGTTGATTAAAGATAGGCAACGCATCAGCAATTGCGGATGACTATTAGCAGCCGTCGGTTCGCTATTTCGGCGAATTCAGGTTGACCTGCCCGTTTGCCACGTTACAATACAAAAACAACCCGGCCGTTAGTTTCTCTAGGTAACGGATATGTTATGTGATGCCCTTTTGCCATGCATTATGCCCCACGTTGAGTGCTTATTTTGCCTTTTATATTCCTAATCTTGTCGAAAGTTTATTAAGGAAATTCCTACCTACCGCAACTTGCTTTAGCAACAATTTCATTTTAAATAATCATGAATGTACAAGAGAAAGTCAATTACGTTAGTATTATTAATGAGTTGCATACATTATTCATTTTGTATAGTTTCATTTGTAGAAAGCTACGGTTAATTTCCATTGGTAGATTTATTTAAGCGATATCAGAAAGCAAAACGTTTTTCCGCTTCCCCATTGACTCACGCGTAAAATGGAGACGATGAAATTCTATTACCGTGACGTCGATATGTTTACATGAAAGGAAAAAGTAAGAACAAATCTAAAACATTTTAACACTATGACCCCTTAAAATAAGATTTACTATAGACAAGATTTAAATGAATATTCCTTTCCAGTGGTTTCAAATACATGCTTCAGTGTATTGGTGCTAATTATTTCCGTTATTAACCGCACGATTACAAACGCATATAGACCTGACAATGACCCTATTATGTTCATTGCTAATCCAGTTGAAGCAAATATGCCGGGACATTGGATTCCTTTGAGCATACTCAAAGTTATGTTAGAAGGAACAACTAAACTGGTCACTCAAAAGGAAAAACTGTCAGATTACATAACAGAAACTCCTCGTCAAACTAAAAAAATCGACGTTGTTACTACCGAAGAAGTAACTAGTGAGATCACGATCGCTTCCACTGAGGCACCTACAGATTCTCCTTCTGAAGTAACTGAAGCTACTGCAGCACCTGAAGTACCTACCGAAGCGCCTGCTGAAGCACCCACTGAAGCACCCACAGAAGCACCCACAGAAGCACCCACAGAAGCACCCACAGAAGCACCCACTGAAGCACCTACTGAAGTTCCTACCGAAGCGCCCACTGAAGCTCCTACTGAAGCAGCAACTGAAGCCCCAACCGAAGCACCCATTGAAGCTCCTACCGAAGCACCAACTGAAGCGCCCACTGACGCACCAACTGAGGGGCCGACGGAGCGTAAGAAGCCAGTTCGTAAAAAACCTAGAGATGATCACGAAAACCTATCATAAGGAAACTAAACAGTTTATATGCATGGTTATAAATAAATATAGCATTTTGTATTACTGCATTTTTGCTAAATATTTTATATTTGAAAAATTTTTATACGATTTTAACAGCCTTCATTTTGTTATTTTGATGGTAAGTGATAGATTCGAATCATTATCAGCTCACCTAACGTCCCCACTGAGGGGCTCGGAGCCTACCCTAAGTTATGGGTGACTAGGCCTTAGTCAACGCTGGCCCAGTGCGGGTTGGTTGACTTCACACAGATCTTTCAATTTCTTCGCAGATATGTGCAGGTTGCATCACGATGTTGAATACACGTGTATAATCTTCTTTGGGTCATAACTTATAGCAAATAATTTATTTAATAATATAAAATATAAGAATTTTGAAATGAACTGAATACAATCAACATGAAATTTGGAAATATGTTCTACATTTGTAATCTGTCGACGATTTTACTTTTCCTAATTATTTAGTTACTAAGCGAGTATTCCATATCTTCTGTATTGAACCTAAAACAAATCATCGGTTTATCTATCGAGAGGTCATCGTCAACAGGTTAGTAAGATTATCGACCATTCAATGTTTCTGACCATTCAATGCAATGTAGATAACTTTTATCAGGTCTTAAGGCTACCTAAGGTGTATAAACAAATTTAGAATTTTAAATTGCTCAAAATTTATCAAACTCAGAGTAACCATGTTACTATGGCTCTTAAAGCTAAAGCTAAATTGAAAATTGAAACCAAAACCAATTATAAATTAATAAAAAAAATTTTTTAATTAAAAGTTGAACTTATGTATTTTGTCATTTGATAGTTACGGTCAATATCATACAATAATAGATTTTATTAAATAGTCTTTACATTGTAAATTAATACATACAGAAAAATACGTTATGCAGGTGAGCAACAGTGGAATAGAAACATGAACAAGATAAAATTTTATACGTTATTACCAAATAAAGCAAGCAAAGTGAGTTTATAATATTAATTCATATATTAATCTTAAATAATCACTACATATATAAAACAAAGTCGGTATCTCTGTCCCTATATCCCTATGTATGCTTAAATCTTTAAAACTACGCAACGGATTTTGATGCGTTTTAAATAAATAGAGTGATTAAAGAGGAAGGTTTATATGAATAATAACATCCATTAATAGTGGAGAAATGCTGTTATTATTGAGGTTTCTAATGTGATGTCGTAAACAATTAAATTTTTTCCGCTTACATTGCAACAAACGCAGGCTTAACCCTACGAGATTTATCAGATTTATACCCGTGCGAAGCCGGAGCGGGCCGCTAGTTTGATATAAAAAATTTGTGAAATGATTCGAAATTCGAATATATTTTTTTAATAATTTGAATTAACGATGACAGTAACACTCTTATGCTCTTTGTTCTAGTGTTGCCTAATGTAATCATCAGAGCAATAACAGTCTTAACATGGGGACTTACGTCCCATATTTCAATGTCACCGTCCTTGCGAGAAGACCCACTGGTGTTTATTGCAAACCCCGTGGAGGCCATGATGCCTGGACACTGGATACCTGCAAGTGTTGTCAAGGCAATACTAGGAGGGACAGAGACCACAAAGGCAATTGTGCAATTACGAAAAACTATCACGCGTAAACTAACAACTACCACCACCACAACAACAACAACTACCACAACTACACCAGAACCTACTACCACAACAACACCAGAACCTACTACCACAGAAGCAACAACAACTACACTACCGCCAACAACGACCACAACTACTACAACTGTACCGCCGCCCACTGACGCACCAACAACAACTCCAGAAACAACAACTACAACAACAACTTTACCGACGACCACAACTACACCTACTACAACGACCACTCCTTCAACAACCACACCGACAACAACAACACCAACAACTACCACACCAACAACAACTACACCAACAACAACTACACCAACAACAACTACACCAACAACAACTACACCAACGACTACTACAACGCCGACGACTACGACCCCAACGACGACTACACCGACCACAACTACCCCAACAACAACCACAACGACTACAACTACAACAACAACGACAACTACAACCACAACAACTCCAAAACCGAGACCCAATCGTAAACCGAAACGAGTCACCGATGGTCATGATAATTTAACATAAATTAAAATTGAAGCATTATTGAAACATTTAACAATACCTAAGACCTATATACAGGTAGAAACTATACTTTTTAAATTAGTTATACATATAAAAGATATGACAATAAATATGTTAGAGATTGCACCATATTTGCATTTATTTCTCCTCATTAACCAACCTTTAATGTCCCATAATTAAATAGGTATGTCGCTTGTTACATTTTCTAAATTAATAATCATAATCAAGAGTTCACTACATGTCATACTAAGGGGCTTGGAGCCTACCATAAGTTAGGGCTGACAAGAACTTATTCAACCACGCTGGCCCAGTGTGGGATAGTTGACTTCACACATATATTTGACTTTCGCAGATAAGGGAAGGTTGCATCACATTTTCCTTTGCCGTAAGAACGTCGAATAACTGTACGTATGATATTAAAGAATCGAAAAACACATTGGTACATAGCGGCGTTTGAACCCAAATGCAGATTACAAGTCAAGCATTTAACCTCTGGGCCACCGACACTCTTCTAAAAATATTTAAACTCAAGTATAATTAAAAATAAACGTATGTAAAAAAATATTATACTTTGTATATTTAAGTTTTATTCTTACAATGAAATTACTCACAAATTTTAATTACTTACACACTTGGTTATCAGCCGTACAAAAATATACCAATAAACAACAATCGCAGTTACAATTTTTATTATTAACTATAACTAACAAGCTATTTACAGTGCCCGTTTCCAGATAAAACGAACGTCATTGAACATGTTGTAACAGGAATAAACTTGCTTGTAGCTTGGCTACACGACGATAATCGAACGAATGTAAAGCCGGCTATACACGTTGGCCGCAGCTTGCCGAGTGAAGTCCAATGCCAGTGTAGGCAAATGAATACAAGTGAAATGCTACTGTCTACACGTTTGGCAAGTCTATCACTCTAATAGAACTGGCTCACAGACAAACATGTAAATACCACTTGCAAAGCGCGCGCAAGCGCCTTTGATTTGCGAAGAAAAACCGACACAGCTCCGAAGTAAAACAAGCGATCGCGATCGCGAGCGCCGGCGAGTCCTGACAAGCTATACCAAATGAGCTCTATACAAGTTGGCACTTGTGGAAGTGCTTGAAGGCGCTAATGTTGGCGTAAGCGACGCCGAGCGATAGCAAGCAATGTAAATCTACTGTCTATAGGTTGGCATTCGCCTTTACTCGACAAGACTCGGCCAACATGTATAGTGGACTTAAAAAATGCGATTCCAGTAGCCATATGTAAACCAGCTCAAAAATTCAGCTCATATACATTTGACCCGTTGAGCTGCAGTAGAACTAAATTGGCAGCTCACGGCTCAACGCGATCTACTAGAACTACATGAGCTGACGAGTCGCTAGCTGTCTGCTGGCTCGCATTTCTCAGGTCGCAAATCATGACTATGAAGGTACAAATTGATCTGCGAACCGGTTCACTGATCCGCTTCAAACGTACATGAGCTGATCCCCAGCTCATCAATTTTAGTTACCCATGGTTACATACAAATCGACGCACGGTTCATGGGGCCCCAAAGTGTTGGAATGGCGGCCACGTACAGGTCGACGCAGCGTGGGTAGGCCTCCGGCAAGATGAACTGACGACTCCGTCACGATTGCGGAAGTGTCCTGGATGCGGATGACACAGGACTGACCATCGTGGAATTTCTAGAGACCTACGCCCAACAGTGGGCAACATACGGCTGGGTAGAAGAAGAAGATATAAATATAGGAGGCCTAGCACGAATATTTGCATGACAGTTGCGAGAACGAATGCGAAACGTCACCGATAAAATTTATAAGTGATTGGTTTGTGTACTTTACGACCGGTAGAAGGCGATACAAATTTTAATACAAATTTTGTCATACAGTTACGAAACTATCTCATGAATATTCCTGATAGACACTCAGATATTTTGAACGTTTTTATTTCAAGATGACCAGTTACTGAAAGTAAAACTTAAATACAACATGTTGTATATTAAATTTGAACTAATATCAATCATTTAGTACTCATGAAAAGTTACTAGAAAACATCTTTATTAAGCTTTCTCACTATTACCTCATGTTTTTCACCATTCTTCTAGGCGAGTTGTCTGCGAAGATGAGGCATTTGAAGTACTCGGTATATGTTCCGCTTTTAGTGTTACTATATGAGTAGTAGAGTTGGCAGGTTCAGACAGTATGTTATCCATTAGATCTATAACTTGTCGTTTGAATATTCTTATTTGGGTTGGTGTCATACAATTTAAATCTGGCAGCAAACTTAACAAAAACATCTTATTCGCGTTTTTAATCGTTGAGTTTTCGTCGTCTTTCTTTTTGGTCTTTTTTGATTTCATAAATTCATTCAATAGTTCATCAGTCTCGCTTATTTTTTTCTTTTTCCTTCTATAATTTTGTTTCGAGGAATCAGATGAACTGCGCCGGCTTAAATCTGATACTGGAGATGAACTACGTGGTGATGTTGATGTTGGGGACAGTGGGTCTTGTGGTTCAATATCCTCCTCGCCTTGTTCTTCTGGATAAGGTAAACTGGATTGAGTTCCAGCTATTTTTATATATGGTATAACAAATTGCATTGCATCTGTCAAGTAGTATTTCTTTTTTTTCGACGATCCCTTAGGCTGAGGTTTTAAATTTCTGACGAAAACTGAACGAAGATTTTTCCATTTTTCTTTCGCTTGCAATGCTGAAAGTAATATAAATAAAATTTAAAAACATAGCACAACGTTTTGATTTGCTACAGAGGCAGCCACTCCCTCCCCCTAAAGAAACTATTCATTTATTTATTTTTTATTTATTACACTAACAGGATAAATTATGTTACATGTGTAAACGAATGGTACAATGATTAGCAATAGATAATTTAACCAGATAACAAGTGTACACAACATGCACTAATTAAGAAGCAACAATAAAGAAAGGTTATTAAAACAAAATTATACTCGTAGACATAAAAAATAATTTTGAATTTTAAATTTTTGATTATTTCAATACTTTATTTATCAATACTTTATTTTGTGTGATTCAGTAACGGCGCACAGTATATCTATCTTATATATATAAAAGAAAGTCGTGTTACACTAGTTACACTATTTATAACTCAAGAACGGCTGTACCGATTTGCTTGAAATTGTGAGGAACCATGAGATGGACATAGTATCCCCCCCCCCCCTTTATAAACTATTTTCTATGGTTTCGTCAAAAATAAATAGTCAGTCACTATAAAACGTGGCATACGAAAACGCATCTGAAGGAATAACAAAACACAAATGACTGCTAAACGTAATATAGTTAGGTATGAAAGAAAATTTGATAATCTACTAAGTATAAGTTGTTGTTGTATAAGTTTTTCTTTATTCTGCGGGAACAAAGTCGCGGGCGAAAGCGTAATACTACTCCCATAAAAGTTTAAAAAATATTTAATTACATCTAAGTATATACAAAGTGTTGCAAGTTCCCTTATATGGCACAGGAAACGACGGACTTAGTAAAAGTGGTAGACCCCAGCAACATGTGTTGCACGAATGTGCCAGCTCGCCCGGTGCAATACCACAACCAGACAGAAGGCAGGCGTCACTTGATGATTGTGTCTGAAGGATTAATTTTAGTCCTCTTTCGCTTCCCGCCCTCTTCCATTGATTACAGGTAAGCAACGCATTTGCAATTGTTATGTCTATGATAATGCCTCGCTATTTTGACGTATTCAGGTGGCCGCTTGCTTGTTTGCCTTAACGGCTTGAGCCGAGGCTCCTGGAGGAGCCCTCGAGCTGAGTTACTCATAAACGAGGTTTAGATTAAGCGCAATTGCGCTCGGCCACCTCAATTTTTTTTTGTGACTGACTGTCACTGTTTGCCTTGAAGAGGAATTTACAGCTTCACCGGACTTGAGGCGGCCGAGCGTAGATGGCGCTTAGCCTAAACCTCGTTTATCGGCCATCTCAAGCCCGGTGAAGATGTAAGTGTCTCTTCGAGGAAAACAGTGACAAGTTAGTCACAAACCTAAAACTTGCATGTTTGTCTTGTAATATGAAAAAAAATACATATTATTTATTTTTTATATTAGTAAAAATATTAGCATCAGTTATCTGTTTGCTCTGTTTGGTGGGATCTTTTCACAATATATTTGAATAACAGCTTTTAGTTTCTTGATTTAATCAAACATACTCATATAAACTAAAAGAACGTCGATATCTCAGGGGTTAAGCACTTGACTTGTAAACTGCAGGTCCTGAGTTCAAATCCCGTCACTTTTTTTAATGTGTTTTTAGATTTCGAATTTCGTATATACAGTTATAAGACCTTCTTATTTTGACACGTGATACATATCAGAGAAGAAATTCAAAGATATATGTGAATCCAACCCGCAGTAATGCCTAGTTACCCCTAACTTAGGGTAGGCATCGAGCTCCGTATAGTGAGCTGATGATGATGACTCAGATAATTCATAATGTTTTAAATAGTATAGAACTGGGCATATTAGTATAAACATAGTTTTATGGGGAGTAGGCATGAGGAAAAGACATTATATTTTTAAATTAATGTATTTTATTAAATATACAAAATTCATTACAGGAGCAATTTCAGCACAGAAACTAGCACAGAACCATCAGATCTCAATTTTTATGATTATATTTCTTTCTTACTTAT
>JAAOEG020000005.1:7125453-7136650 GCA_011763625.2 Papilio bianor
GCCTTTCTCACTTCTCATCTGGTTTTAATTTTTGATACACTATTCTGTCAGTCTTACGTCATTATCAACTTGCCATGGTCACTATGGAGGATCGGCACAGTATGTACTATTGTTCTATTTTATCCCTATTAATCGCCATTCCAGAATTCACTTCACTTCGTCACTCTCTTGCTTGATCGATCGGTAGGCCGATCGGGTCAACTGCAAACACCCGAACAATAAAGTTTTTTTTTTATAAAAATATTAGCAGGTTTTTGATAATTTACTATAATTTATTTTACCATTCAGAAAAAGCTCTAGGCTTGTACTAGGATATGGTTTACTATTATAGTCAAATGATGGGATTCGAACTGTCAACATGATCTGAAATCCGTACTCTTAACCATATGTCAATATCGTAGTTTCTTAGCAATTGAATAATCACATGTTTTCCTTGTCACTTTAAGACGTACGACACACTTAGAAGACGAGCGCCATTTAGAAATAAAATAATGACGTCTATTTACAAGTAATACCCACTTCTTAGACATTTATAACTCTGTTGATAATTTAATTAGTGTTAACAAGTGATTCATAAGGAGAACCTGTCTTAAAGCACGTAGGGCATGCACCCGCCATATTAGGCATATCAAAGAAAGCGCATCAGAGTCACGCAACCGTGTCATACTTATTTGAACGGCTAAGGAACAATACTCTAAGCCTTATTTAGAAAATGTGTAAAGGGTCAAGGTAACTATCTTACAAGCGGTAGCGGATTTGGACAACATTGTTGGTTGGTTTGTATTAGGACGGAGAAAGCTTGAGGCTCAGGTTGCGTGGTCCAATTTTACAATTTTTTGTTCATATTACGAGGTGGCAAACGAGCAAGCGGCCGCTTGAATTCGATGCAATAGCGAAGTAACCGCTGTCCATATACAACCGCACTTGCAGATGATTTAATCGAAGGAGAAGGAGACCAATTAAAGAGAATATTTCCTCTTCCTATGCGTCCTCATCTTCGTCAAATCCACTTCCTCTTCTCATCCTTTCCTTTAAATTAAAGGGTGGGAAGGGGAAAAGGACGAATATTAGGCCTCCAGAACACATACTAATCAAACGAAACGTGGGATTGCTTCCACTTGACGCCTGTCTTCTTTGTGGTCGTGGTATTATACCGGGCGAGAGCTAATTAGTGCAACAGATGTTGTTCTTGGTGGCGCCTAACACTGTTCAAAGAATCTTGGTAAAAAAATATTAAAAAAAATATTTGCCTTTTGAAGACTAGTCTTCTTTGCAATGTGTCAAGCGGAAGTTTACAATTTGGATTTATTATTATTGTTAATTATAATTTTATATTACAAATTGAGTGTGTTGTCGTATAAATTGTAATTTAATTTACTTAAAAAAATTTCTGTTAAAATAACATGGATGGTCAATTCGCTAAGTTTTGTGCAATTGGGCCAATTGCTGTCGATTACCAATATAGGGCGCCGAAGCAAGGTCAAGGTGCGTCGCGATTTGTAGCGTACGACAATATTAAACCAATAATGTTTATTTGTTGAACTTTACGAATTTGTACATATTTGTAAAGTTGCAAGTATGATTCATTTGAACATATTTATGATAATTATTTCTACACGAGCCTTCTCTTTACCTTTCTTTGTTCTACACTGTTTGAAAGTGCTAAGTTACAACTTAGTAGTTCTTTTATCAAAGTCCTTTGTTCCTTTATGACCATGTTACAAGCACAACGCCGGTAACCCAGAGGAGTAGGCAGAGACCATGGACCTTTTGGCGCGACCGTGACACACCACCATCGATTCTTGTACATTCATACATGCGCGGTATTAAGAGAACCCGAAGCCGACGATCTTCTTGAGTATCTCATCAATCTGGACGGTATAAGTCCGTCAGGGACGGTTCCGACCGACGTTGCCGTTCACTCACGCAACATAAATTTCCATTCTTGCTTTCTTTTCATTCATCCGTTCAACATGTCCAAACAATCTAAGCTTGCCTTTTTCAACTCGACTCATAAAATCCTTCTTATAACCACACAATTCTCTTATAGCACTGTTTCCTATAATTCGTAGTAATATAATGTGTAAATAACCTTCTGCTCAAAAACAAATGATTTGTTCCAATATAAAACATAATCGTAAATCAATAAATAGTTAATCTTATTGAGGTAATTTTATTTACTAAAAAAGCTTTAATATACATTAGCTATAAAATCGTATTACAATTTCCGAGACATGTAATATACATTAAAGCAATGATCTCATACAAACATTTCAATATTTTGATCATACAATTTTAAACTTTTAATAAACGTACAGATAAAATTAAACAAAAAATGTATCATTTATTCATTTTGTTTTATTTTATTGACTTCCAAGGTACAAGGTAATTTGAGGATAAAAATTTCGCATAAAATTATATGCAAACAGTTTGACTGTGAGATCGAGATAAGACTAACTTAAGCTTAATAATATTATAAATGCGAAAGTTTAGCAGAGTATAGTCTGTAATAACACATTGGCTACTTTTGATCCCGGAAATAATTACGCAACCCGAAGGATGCGTAGCTTTTTGTTATTTACATATATACTCGATAATTCCGCAACGGTTCAACATATTGAAATTTATCAAAAAATCAGATCATAGTTTGGAATAACACATAGAATAGTAAGATTTACTTTAAATCCACGTGGCCGTAGTTGCCGGCAATAGCTAGTAACAAATAAATTTAACTTATACTATGTGGAATATTAAAAAATCGAATACAATGTATGTTAGTATTTCCTAGGGTTTGAACGGCCGAATGTTCAGTACGAAACATTTTTATTGCTGTAATTTCCAGAGATTATAAAAGGAATGACGATATATTTTTAAACATGTTTCGGCAATGGAAATGGCCATGTGTATACAAGTTGACCGATGTAGGACCTATATGTCGATGAATTGAAAATCTAGGTCCTTAAAACTTTTTATGGAAAAAAAATTCTCCATAACTAAACGTGGATATGTCACAAAACAATGTGGTTTTCAAATGAAACATAATTTTCCTCTTATCTAATAGGGTTCTAACACGCAAAAGATATCTGCAAACAAACGCCAACCAACCGAGTCAATTGCATTCCACTTTGTTTGCTATTTCATTAACTTAAACGACATTGAATACCGCCCTTTTAACAATGTCATTTAGAGGTCAGAGTAGTTCAGCGTAGTAAAACTATTGTCTCTTATGTTAGTCTATTTTTATGGTTTTCCATATGATGTGAGTGCAGTACAACGTCCACATAGAAGATAGGCGTCAAGTGGAAACAATTCCTTGTTTCGCCTGACAAATGTGCCTGCCCAAGATGGGAAGTTGCCTTGACGGAAAAGGGGACGCAAAGGAACTGGATATATTCTCTTTTTTGTGCGTCTCCTCGTCGGTCTATTAAACGGAAACAATGTATCTGCAATTTCGGATGTCTATAGGCAGCGGTCGTTTCGCTTTTACGGCGAATTCAGGTGGCTACTTGTTCGTTTGCCACTAGTACAAAAATACTTCTACTTATCAATATCTAACTTTGTTGGACAGTAGTAGTGAATTGAAAAAAATCGGAAAATATCCGTCGTTAAACTGTATTACAACAGTACTGCCATTTCTACTATTCTCTTTGAGAAAACAGAGATAGCAAGTTATGAAATAGGTGACTTAATATTGCAATGGCAGTATTGATAAGAGAGGATTGATTGTTGCATGTTATTGAAATATTGTCCGATAGTGATAACGTTTGGTTGATAATGCTGTTTCGATGTTATTGGTAGATAAACCCCGGATATGAAGTCTCAGATTATAGCCGATATAGATATAGGAATTATTAACTCATATACATGTAATATTATACACTTGTATGAATATTTAATTAGGGAACAAAAAAAAAGAAAAGAAAATAACTTTACGTTAGTATCAAACTTGAATCTTTTAAAGATTCACTTCTAAATGTCTTAATTTATAAGTGTAATATAATATTTGCTTGAGCGCATTTAGAGGAATGAAGAAGTAGGTGGCATGTGAGATGGCAAAGTCACTGCTGACCATAATCATTTTCTCCAAGTTAGACTTCAGCCCCAATAGACAAAGGGCTTTCATTCCGAAGCCATTCTATGATGGATTAAAAAATGTATGGAACTGAAAATATTTTTCCATAAGTCATGTACTTGTCAAGTAGTTTTCCTATACATTTTGACATATTTTGTCGATTGTTACATTGTCTACGAGATCTGACGCGTTACCTTCAATATACAGAGAAAGTAAATAACTGCAGTTGGTTTATTATTGAAAATATATGTTCCTTAATTAACAGGTACCAGAGAATTGATTGGCTTGTAGTTATATAATCGCTCATCCAAGAGACGTAACCGTTACTCCTTTACAGTAACAATACGCCAGGAACAATGCAATGATTGTCACACGTTTTTTATTCATTAGCAATGCCGTCATCGCCTGTTTATTCCATTCAGTGATTTATACATAACTGCACCCTTTATGTTGCAATGAATTTGTAACTCAAATTAATGTATGGAGGTGAGAGTTGGGTTTGGCAGGATAAGGATGCGAGTAAAATTAATGCATTGGAAATGGAATTTTTGAGAAGTATGAAAGGGGTTACTGAATGATAGGATTAGAAATAGTGCTGAAAGGAAAGAATGTGGTTTAAAAAAGGATGTTGTGAGTAGAGTTTAAAAAGGTACGCGCGATAGTTTAGACATGTTGAAAGAAATAAGGAAAGGAGATTAACAAACGAAATTTTTAGTGCGAAAATCAGTGGGGTAGTGTTGGTCGGTTGGTCAAGCGATTGTGATTTAAGTATACGGAATAATAATATATAATAAAAGAAACAGATGATAAAAGGCTGAGGCTAGGCGATTCGCTTTCTGTGCTCTATCGTCTCTGGTCTACAGAAACGGTAGACTATCTTACAAGCAAATAATGATGAGTCAATCGCAAATAAATATTACTATTATACTTTAACCGTGGGATTCCGCTATTGAAATACACATAAAAATATCATCATCATCAGCTCACTACACGTCCCCACTGAGGGGCTCAGAGCCTACCCTAAGTTAGGGTGACTGGCTCTTAGTCAACTACGCTGGCCGAGTGCGGATTGAATTCACAGATATCTTTGAAAATCTACTCAGATATGTGCAGATTGCATCACAATGTTTTCCTTGACCGCTTACGGTGAAAAGATACGCGTCGGAGTAAAGTACATATGAAATTCAAAAATCGAAAAACACATTGGTACATTGCGGGAGTCGGACCCAGGACCTGTAGATGCCAAGTCAAGTGCTTAACCCCTGAGCCACTCATATAAAAAAATATATGTAGTATTATTTCAGTTTTTTCGAGTAACAAAGATGACAATATGTACGGAGTGTTGACAGCATATGCAAGAAATTCCATCTTATATCATCTTTAAATAGACCTAATATATTAGATAGAGAGTGTTAGTCATACTATAGAATTGTACGTTATGAGTAACATGTCCTTTGCCCTACTCAGGGTCACTGATATGAAATTGTCAACTTGTAATACTAAAACGGCCCTTTTTATTGCCACTATAAATTATAACTAACGATATAATAATGTCGAATGCTTTGATCGTAACGATTTTGTTTACTGCCTCAACGTTGCCAACATTCCAATGCAAAATTATAAACAAAAGGAAAACAATTTCGTGTTTTATCGCAAAAAATGTACGAAAGAGATATTTTTACAAATTTTATACTATATCCACAGCTATGTTCTTCGAAATTCATCTTATTACCTAGCTAATTTTAGAGATTTTAATTGTCTTCTTAAAGAGGAAAGTTTTTTTTTTTAAATATTAAGTTTCTTATTTAATAACTGTTATCTAAACAACCGATATAGGTTTTATTGTATCGCTTTTTAAGCGTTAATCGCAATATTCTAAGATAACGAACTATCAGTTATATCGACATATTTAACTATATTGAATATTCTTTTATTATTTTACCATGTAATTTGATTACGTTTTGAATTTCTCAGTATTATACAACTGCTATTGTTATATGCTTACTAAGAAACACAATTAAAAGGTCAAATAGAATGTTATAAGTGTAAACTAAAATTTGTCCATAAAAATAAATCATTTTAGTTCAGAAAGTTAAAGGAAATATCCCGCCGTGTACTATAGTAATGCATGTATAATCTAACTTAATGGAATCGAGAAATGAAAATATATCTTTAGATAATCTTACATGCGTTTGTCACAGATTTCCTCCTAAACGGCTGGACCGATTTTAATAAATTTGTTATGAGCCTTCGGGTTGACTCGAGAATGGTTTACATTCGCAATTCAGACTAATTTCAATTGTAAATTAATTTTTTATTTACAATTTGTTGCTGATTTTGGATTTACATTTGATCGTATATTCAGTATTAATCTATCGTACTAAGTTATTTTTTTTAATTCAGCGTGGCCGGAGTTTCGGACAACGACTAATTTATCTATACCTATATAAGTCTGTAGTTATAGAGTTATTGAAGACAGTCGTGTTTATATCATCAATTAAAACAATAAGAATTCCAAAAAAATCCATAGACAATAAATAACAATATTTGCTAATATTCTATGTACATGTAATTTCAGACTTCCATTGAATTCGTCTAAACTGAAAGATATTGTCATCCCACTTCTTATATTCGAGAAATAGCAATATTCAGTCAGAGTACCTCTACTCTATTTCAGCAATCATGGTAATATTTTATAGAATAAGCCGATAGAATAAAATAAAAAAAAGATTTTTCTGCATTTGTGCTGTAAGTAGCTGTTGCTAGCGACTTCCTTTGCAAATTAAGAAATATCATAATCTAGAAAAAATGTTTCCTATATCATCTGATAGGTGTACTTTCTTACAGTGATGGAATTAGATCTATTTATTACTTGCGTAGCTTATTCAGTTCGAGAAAACAAACACCCAAATCTTTTCTCTTTACAATATTAGTATATTATACATTTTCCCCTCGTTTTAGAAATTCAACAAGTTTTCTTTCTCCGCGCCCACACTGCTCGCTTCTTTTAGATTATCAAGGTCTTTCGTTACGATTACATGTATTAATTTCAATCATCATTTCACACAATCTCTCCACAAGACACGAGTCTTTTGTTAAATATAGTGAACATTCAATTTTAAATCTCGCTCTATTTTTTTACAACATAAGGTGACAAACGAGCAAGCGGTCACCTCAATTCGCTAAAATGCGAAGAGCCCCCTGCCCATAGACATCCGCTGTTGCAGATGCGTTGCCTAACTTTCATTGACAGGAGACTTGCAAAAAGAGTTATACAGTGGTAGAGCCTGCTTTAACATCTTCGCACGAATGGGCCGGCTCGGCCCGGTGTAATACCACGACCACACAGAAGACAGGCGTGAAGTGGAAGTCATTCCGCGTTTCGTCTGATAAGTGTGGTGCCGGAGGCCAAATTTTAGTCTTCTTTCCCTTACCACCCTTATCTTACAAGGAAAGGATGGGAAGGGGAAGTGGACTGGACGGAGGAGGATACGCATAGGAAGAGAAAATATTCTCTTTCAGTACGTCTCCTCTTCCGTAGATTAAAGGTAGGCAACGTATCTGCAATTGTGGATGTCTATGGGCAGCGGTCACTTCGCTAATACAGCGATTTCAGGTGGCCGCTTGCTCGTTTGCCACCTTGTAATATAAAAAAAAAGAGTGTATCCCCCTCCTATTAGTCTTCTCCTCCGTCAAGTCCACTTTCCCTTCCCACTCTTTCCTTATAAGAAAGTTTGTGAAGGGAAAGAGACGAAGAATAAAACGAACTGGTAACACCATTCCGTGAATTGTTTTTACGTATTTTTGTATAATTCGTTTATCACACTGATATCATTATTTTTCCGTTTGAAAATTTAGTTATGGCAACATTTTATCTTCTATTTAAATTACAGCAATTATTTTAAAATACATTTCTGTTCTCCATTTTTATCCTTATTTTATATATTTACTTTAGGTCAGTATTTTATTCCTCATTCAGTCCACTCATAAAGACGGTATTCGGTAATTATGTAAATGATTAGTATTGTATTCAGAATATTCGTACGACCTTAGCTGCAGCCCTGCACTCCAGCGGGATCATCCAGCACTGAAATAGCATCGCGTGGGATGCATTGTGATCGCAGACTCGCCCGCCATTGTGAGGAATATCAGCTTTTGACCGATTTTGTAATCGACTATATGCGCTGACGAATATAAAGTACGGTTTGCTGTCTCTGTCTATCATACTAAGAGAGAAAGGGAAAGCGTTTTACATACGATTTTCACATTATAATATTACAAGGTTCTAACATGTCGAAATTTTAAATTATTTGTGTAGTAGTGTTATAAAATAAGAAGCTGTCTTGACATGTAATAAATCTTTATGTGATTTATTATGGTTGTAAAATTAATGTACAGTGGTTACGTACAAAGTAACGCCGGTTTTGAACTGCACATAAAGTGTGACATGATTGACAGTTAAGTGTTTGTTGTTATGTTTTGTGCATGTACTTTTGTTTTCAGGTTTGTCTTGTCATAACGTAAAATTATTTTTTATTGTTTATCATATTTCTTACTAATATTAACTCTGGATTGATTTAACGGATCTCTGTAAAATAGAGCATAGATGGAAATCCTAGTTTTGAAGAGGACATAGGCTTCATTAGGTTTTTAGTTCTGCACTGATGGAGACGTAGACAAAAGCTAGTCATAAATATAACGGGTATAAAGCTTAATAATAATAATAGTGGAAGATTTTTTAAAGCTGTCACTGATTCTAAAAAATTCTCTCTTAATTTTCGTCATTCAACAGTACCCTAAAACAGTCCAGTGACACTAGGAGTTCTATTTTAGCGGCCACCTGTTACACCGTGCATACAAATTGTGTGACTAACAATAATACGGACGGACCGTGTGAAAACGTGAGGTGTACACTTATTTATAATAGTGCGAGTTGCGACGACTCGAAATAGATTTTTTATGTGGATTTATAATACGTTTGTACGTTTATTGGGTACAGTGGGTGGAGGTTAGCATTGGAAATGGGCTAGTTTCACACGAGTGCACAACCGCGAGACACAATCTGGTAATGCCTCTCGAGCTTTGTTACTTTTAAACGAGGTTTAGGCTAAGTGCCATCTGCGCTCGGCCACCATAAGCCCGATGAAGCTGTAATGTCTCTTCAAGGCAAACAGTGACAAAAAAAAACAATCGCAGGAAAGAACAGACCCCAAAGTCACTTTCCATAACCGTAACATTCGATTAGCGATATCACTAGTAAAACTGACATAATGTGTAAAAATATACAGGATAATTACGTGACAAGCATCTGACATATCGAAGAACATAATCAGTTACATACATTTTTTAAAATTAATTATGGAATTCGGAACGAATGCTCTTTGTCTAGGGGCTGGACACATACTATATTCTAGTGAACCTATAGAAGGTATTGTGCTTATCGCGTCTCATCCACATTTTGACACATTTTCACATTTCACATTTCACTAATGATATAATTAAATTTCACTTTGCCTACAGACTCAATATTATGACTAAGGGTAATTAAGAGAAGTGCGTTCAAATAGATATACTGAACTATCTACTGGTCTACATTACTGTTGCATCTTTGTGTGAAACTAGCTTTACTGAGCTTCTGATGCTGTTTTCATTTGTCAGACGGAGCTTTAGCAGAATATCAACTGTCACGGTCAATATTTCTTGTAATTTCATATGTAGAAAATCTACATATGATTTATGTTTTGGCATACTATATTATGGTCATTAATTATTGTGTTTCTTAGAAGCAAACGTATGAAACGATGTTTATTTTGAATCTACCTTACTTATTCTTAGTTTCAAGTTTAATTGTAATTAATGTAGAAGATAAAATTGACTTTCTAAAAAAATCGTAATTATAAATAGCACAGCAATTGGCAACGTTATAGACGCGTCTATAAACATGTACAGAAATATACGAATGTTTACTACAGTCACAGAATTCTCCAACTGCAAGCAGTTTGCCTTGCAGAAGTCATTGTTATAAATTAACACAAATCTCTGGATGGAATTGGAACGGATTATAAAAGAACTAGGTCGCCAAGGTCAGAGTTAAGGACTATGTTGACCTTTTTAAAGTCTAATTCTAGTCTAATTAAAGAGTGAATAAGCTGCTAAATAAAAAAAATCTAGGTTGTTTTTTTGGGTTAGCAACCATCACATATTTGGAATATTTTATTATAGTTTTATTACAATTGTTAAGGAAATCAGAGAGGAATTAGAGTTTAAACAAAGTAAAATTATAGACCGTCGGTGGCTCCGGAGTTAAGAATTTGACTTGTAATCTGCAAGTCCTGGGTTCGAATCCTGCAGCGTACCAATTTGTATTTTGATTTTTCAAATTTCATATTTTGATTTATCCGACGTTTCTGCGGCCGACGAAAACATCGTGATGGTAACTTGCACATATCGAAAAATCAAAGATGTGTGTGAAGACAACCCGCACTGGGCCAGCATGATTAACTGAGGCCTAGTCACTTCTAACTTAAGGTAGCCTCCGAGCCCCTCTGTGGAGACATAATGAGATGATCACTCGACACTTCTGACCCCCATTAAACGCTTAACGCGTAAGATAAACTAATTTACTATAGTTAAATAGCTTTCTGCTTATGTCAACAAATTGCCACAAGATACTCTATACGGTGACTTGTCTCGTGTGTAACTATGCCTTAGTAAATCTATACATGTATAAATTGGAGTGTCTTCCGGCTAATCTCTGAAATGGCTGGACCGATTCTGATGGCGGGTATTTATTGTAATAAGGAGTAACTTAGGCTACGTTTATTTTAGAAAAAGAAGGCGCGACGGAGTCGCGGGCGATAGCTAGTTTTTTCATATTTTCAGACAGAACTATCCCCTTTCACCGGGTCAATTAAGTTTACCGGGCTATATTCACATATCATTGCACATAGATAACTTGAAGTCTTCCTGATTATACTTGATACATCTAGAGCCCTAACCACATCGCTAGACTAACCATACAAATACAGCCGTGAGCAAAAATAAAGTTTCGGTTAAGAAAGTTTGAATATCTCGGAAGATAAAGATGCTAGCTAACTGAAATAAATTGTGCATGATAGACAATTA
>JAAOEG020000005.1:7136750-7157304 GCA_011763625.2 Papilio bianor
TAAGGCCTAGTCACCCTTAACTTAGGGTAGGCTCCGAGCCCCTCAGTGGGGACGTATAGTGAGCTGATGATGATGATATAATACCATAGTTAATTACTAAAAACGAATGAGGAATACCTAATTAAAACGAAAATAATTATAATAATTTAATAATTTCTTTATAATAATTTCATTATCTATATGCATATAATAAAATTAGAGTGTCTGTTTGTAATATTGAAATAACCGTTTTTTACTACACATATCTATACACATAATAAAATTGGAGTGTCTGTTTGTAATATTCAAATAACTGTTTCTTACTACATGTATATGAATATGTATACGGTACATACACCAAAATAACAATTTTTACAATTTTTGTCTGGCTGTCTGTTTATTCCGGCTAATCTCTGGAATAGCTGGACCCATTTTGACGGGACTTTTTTGGGCAGATAGCTGATGTAGTAAGGAGTAACTTAGGCTATGTTTATTTTAGAAAAAAACTTTGACTTAGAAAAAGAACGCGCGTTCGAAGTCGCGGGCGATATTTAGTTTGAATATATACAAACGCATTAAATACGCGCTATTTTATTGTTATAATGCATTTAAAATATAAATCTATAAAACCACCGATTTACTATATAAAGTAAGCATTCGATCAAGTTTTTATTTCATAACTAGCTGTCGCCCGCGACTGCGTCCGCGCTTTCTTTATCTAAAATTGAAGATTTTTTCTAAAATAAACGTAGCCTGAGTTACTCCTTATTACATCAGCTACCTGACAATAAAAGTCCCGTAAAAATCAGTCCAGCCATTTCAGAGATTAGCCGGAACAAACAGACAGACAGACAGACAGATCGACATACAGACAAAAATTTAAAAAAATATTATTTTGGTGTTAGTACCGTATATATATTTCGTATACATGTAGAAAAAGACGGTTATTTCAATATTACAAACAGACACTCCAATTTTATTATATGTATAGATATTTCATAATATCCTAAATATCGAGACAAATACAACTCAAATTCTCTTTGGTCCTTATACCTTTAGTACGGACGTTACGAAGCTTCATACAGTTGTGTCATGACGTACAAAAACATCCGCACATTAATTCGGCTTCCGAATCTTCATATTACGAATAAATCAACTTATGAGTCAGACAGTGGAAACGGTGAAGCGTTGACGATAACTTCTTGTCAACTAATATCTCCTGAATTTTGTATAGAATCTTTTTATTTTTTATGATCTCTCACTTATAAGTTTCAAGCACTGCTCCTTTGTGTTTTGAAGGAATAATGAGACCTAATAGATCAATTTGGCCCTTGTTGACATAACATCTGACATGACCTTGACCTGTTAAGGACGTACAACTTTAAGTGGAAGTAACCATAATAATTATTATTTGGGTTTGTTGGTGACAGGAAAAGCCTGGACGATACACAGCTGATATACTGAAGAATTTAAAACAGCTGATGAATTGCTTCATAAAAAAATTATAATGTAAACAGAAAAAGAAAAAGTACACATATTTCTCGTAATAGAGCAGGCGATAAATAAGACGTAGTACGAAAATATTACAAAACACGTTGTTATGTCGCGTGCAAAATTAACGCATTTTTCAATGTTTTCGTGGAATCGTTTTTCTCAGCTATTTATAAACGTTAACGCTAATAATTTTGCTTTTCGTAAGTAGCTATAAAACTGTCATTCCTGAAGTTCTATTTTAAAAATAATCTATGTACATATACAACAATTCCAATTGTATTTATTTTTATTTCAATAGTTTTATTTTTATTGTTACTTGTTTGTATTTTACATAAAGTCGTAAAAAAATAGTTTAATTATATTCTAGTAATATTAAAATAAAAATAGATTAAAAAAATTAATTATTAAGTTATAATTGTTCACAAAACTCACCATTGTTTCCGAGTAGGCGTCCTTAAGTGATGTAACACGCGCGCGTTCACTGCCGTTTCGAAACAGACTGAGTGCGCGCTGCCTTGCCCCCGTGCTGTCGCCTCCTGACGATTCTATCGATATTATCCTTTAGTTCTTATTAATTAACATTTCTCATTATGAACTAATTAACATTTACCGGATTAGATTATGACTACTATAATAAATTACCAACTTCCCCATCTCTACTGGACGTTAAAAATAACGCCATGTTGAGTAATTTTAGGGTTTGTTTTGACAGACGTCCTTTAATGCAATGCTGTAATGTTATACTGATACAAGCCATTCCCAATTTACTAATAGGTTGATTAATTCTTACTCGTGAAATTAAGCGATCCATCTTCGAATCCGATTAGAGAAAGAGTAAGTTGTATGCATCCTTTTGTATTTGACTAGCGGCCCGCTCCGGCTTCGCACTGGTATAAATCTGATAAATCTCGTAGGGTTCAGCTTGCGTGTGTTGCAACGTTAGCGGAAAAAATGTAATTATTTACGACATCACATTACAAACCTCAAAAATAACAGCATTTCTCCACTATTTAATGGATGTTATTTTAGATAAAAACCTTCCTCTTCAATCACTCTATCTATTAAAAAAAACCGCATTAAAATCCGTTGCGTAGTTTTAAAGACTTAAGCAGTCAAGGGGACATACAGACAGAGACAGCGACATTGTTTTATACTATGTAGTGAAGTCGATTTTATTAATACTTAAAATATTTTTTCAAAATGCCAAATAAATAATAATACAAATATGCTGTTAGTTTCTTCTGTTAAATAAATTTTATATTTCGATAATAACAGGCCATCACTAGTGCAAAGACGAAAATATAGGCGCCTTATCGTAGGTGACGTAATCGTTGCATATACCGGGAATTGCACGTATTGGAGGCTGGGAGTAGTGGTGACTCGGTGAGAGAGGATTTAGGGGCACGTAGGTTGTGTCAGACAAGGTCAGGGTTGGTGCTATACCGAACCTGTTACTAGACTGAGCCAGATATTTCCGGTAGATATTGGTACATCTTGCATAGCTTGTGATTTAAAGCAAACCGTTTCTTTGCTTTTGTAATGGGCAAGGAAATGTTAGATTTTATTGTGTAATCGAATTTGTTTCTTAGTTTACTTAAAATACCACACTATGCGTAAATATGTAACAATGGTGATACATTAAAAAGAATGTCATGTTACTTGTAAACTAATTTCGTGTCTTATAAACATTGTACTAAAAACAAGTTACGTAGGTATACCAAGTTTTAGCTCAATCAGTCTATTGGAAGTGGTTCAAATCTTGCAGATTTGTAAACATACAAATATACATTGTACATACAAAAGTGAAGTTAAATAAAAGCTTGTAATAAAGATTAATAAGAAGAAGAATCGGACTACTAAGATTAGGATCCCGTATATAAACTTAAAATAAAGGATCTTACATGTACCGGTCCTGATAACTTTATCAAAATTATATTAAAATAATATCCTGAGTTGAGATGTAGATCTGACACATGTCAGTTAGTTATAGTTGTCCCTACGGACAAGGCCACGATGGTGTTTTAAGTTGCCTTATGGGATGGATGACGACTTGATGATGGTGTGATCGCATCGCCACAAGAATTCTTCAAACAAATAAAAACAATATATAAATCTATATTACTTTTGTCTTAGTGATGTTTCCTTTTGCCCCTAGATCCCGGACGCCGAACTCGCGAGTGCAGAAGTCAGCCGACTTCTGAGGGAACTATGCGGTGATACATCGGGGTAAGTTGCTCCTACTTACTTTAATCTTACTAATATTACAAATGCAAAAGTTTAGATGGATGTATGGATGGATGTTTTAAGGATTTTTTTTATCATACTTGGCAAACGAGCAAGCGGCTACCTAAAATTACTGAAATATCGAAGTGACCGTTGCCCATAGACATCCGCAATTTCAGATGCGTTGCCTACCTGTAATCGACGGAGGAGGAGAAACACTGAAAAGGAATAATTCCTATGCGTCCTCTCCTCCGTGAAGTCCACTTCATCTTCCCATTCGCTTATAAGAAAGAGTTGGGAAGAGGAAGAGGACTAGTATTACTCCTCCGGAACCCCACTCATCAGACGAAACGCGGAATTGCTTCCACTTCACGCCTGTCTTCTGCGTGGTCGTGGTGTTGCACAGGGCGAGCCGGCCCATTCGTGCGAAGATGTTAAAGCGGGCTCTACCACTACTGCTCTACCAGAAGTGATCAACGTATCAATGAAATTGACACAGATGTTGATTTAGTCCGGAAAAACACATAGGCTACTAATTGTTTTTTTTATGCCCGAACAGAGCCGCGGGCGACAGCTAGTTAAAAGATATATCTATTGTATCTTGTCTTAGCTTGTTTTAATGTATGAATAATGCTTAAATAGACTTCGCGGAGGCAAGAGCGGATTATTTCGGAGTCACTCGGACTGATTATACAGAACATTTAGTTATTTTCTAGATTTCCTTAATTTTTTCGTTGATATGTTGTAGTTTTTATATTTCTATCGGCGTTGTTTTGTAGTATACTAATTGAATGATAAAGTTTAAACCATTTACAGATAACAGCTCGGTGACTAAAGAATTGCACACGATACTTTAATGTTTAGTGAATCATTGTTCTAAATATCTATAGTTGATTGGGAAAGATCATTGTTTTTCTTATTCCCTTAATTATATTTAACGGTTTTTACGTAGTTTAATGTTAAAATAATTGATACCTATGTTACTTTGTATAAATTTCAGTAAACATGTAGTCTATGTCTATACATATAATAAAATTGGAGTGTTCGTAATATTTAAATAACAGTTTTTTACTATATTATATACATACACCAAAATATTTTTTTTTTACAATTTTTGTCTGTCTGTCTGTTTGTTCCGGCTAATCTCTGAAATGGCTGGACCCATTTTGACCGGACTTTTATTGGCAGGTAGCTTATGTAATAAGGAGTAACTTAGGCTATGTTTATTTAAAAAAAAAAAATTTTATTATAGAAAAAACGCGCGGACGGAGTCGCGGGCGACAGCTAGCCTATACATATAATAAAATTGGAGGGTCTGTTTGTAAGATTTTTATTACATGTATATGAATATATATACGGTACACCAAAATGACATTTTTTACAATTTTTGTCTGTCTGTCTGTCTGTTTTTTCCGGCTAATCTCTGAAATGGCTGGACCGAGTTTGACGGGACTTTTATTGGCAGGTAGCGGATCTAATTAGGAGTAACTTGGCTACGTTTATTTTAGAAAAAGAACGCGCGGACGGAGTCGCGGGCGACCGTTAGCTTTGCAATATCTAAACCAGGAATTAATGTTATGTGTGTCCTGGTTTTGATAACATTTTAAAATGAATAACAATACAATAATCCTGCGAAACGGTAAATTGAAAATATTATAATGAAGCAATAAAGATTACATTAATCAACAATCACCTGTCTCTTTCTGATTGTATTTGTAAAAGTGAAATGGCAATATTTAGCTCAAATCTCTATCAAGATTAACGCGCTCTCCCACGCTTCCTTTCCCATACGAGGCGTGCTGACTAATTATGTATCTACCCGGTACCTTCATCTAAATTTGGTAGCACCACCTCATGCACGAAAGTATCGTATGATTCGATCACTGACTTTCCCGACCCACGTTCAAATTCACCTTAAACGGTCTTACCAATTTTAACCTTTAGAGTATAATGAGTAGGTTTTACCTCCTGGTACTTTCTGGTACTATTTTCATGATATAATGAGCCCCCTGATAAAGTGAATTTGCATCGAAGTGATTCCATAACTAATTTCATAATGTATATGGAGCTTGCAATATCTTGCTTATCACGTATTTATCTTATACTTTTTGACACATTTTGTCCATTTCACTATTGATATCCCTAATCGAATATTACATTGTCTATGGGATCCAGAGCACACTAATAATATTTTTATACTAGCTGTCGCCCGCGACTCCGTGCGTTCTATTTCTGAAATAAAATAATGTTTCTAAAATAAACGTAGCCTAATGCCTTATTACATCAGCTACCTGCCAATAAAAGTCCCGTCAAAATCGGTCCAGCCATTTCAGAGATTAGCCGGAACAAATAGACAGACAAGAATTGTAAAAAGTTATTTTGGTGTATGAACCGTATATATGTATATTCATATACATGTAGTAAACGGTTATTTCAATATAACAAACAGACACTCCAAATGTATCATATGTACATATGTATAGATTTGGATTTGGTATTTTAGGCTCAAAGACCTACGACTTGTTCCCATCACATTGTTATTGATATTCGCGTGCGAACGAAGCCATTCGATTCCTCGTTTATACGTGTAGCAAGATGGTTCATATTGTCATTGTAGATATTTTCAAAAGTAGTTTCATGTAACTATGAAACATGTGAAAAGTATTATTAACTGGCCTGATAACATGTGCTCAGACAGATATTTTGGGGAATGGAAACTGCGTAGGAATTAGGGATTTTCTTATTTTATTTTACATGGTGGCAAACGAGCAACTGGCCACTTAAATCGCTGAAATAGCGAAGTGACAGCTGCCCATAGATATCCGCAATTACAGCGTTGCCTTTAATCGACGAAGGAGGAAACGCATTGAAAGGAAATAGTTCCTCGTCCTATGTGTCCCCTCCTCCGTAAAATTTACTTCCCCATCCCATTACTTCCTTATAAGAAAGTGGTGGGAAAGGGAGGGTGGTAATCAGACGAAACGGGGAATTACTTCACCCCTGTTTTCTGTGTGGTCGTGTTATTTCACCGGGCGAGTCGGCCTATTTGTGCGAAGATGTTAAAGCGGGCTCTAACACTGATAAAAGTCTACTGTGTATATATACATAGCTAGATTGTTCTTATACGATGAGCTAAACGTACGTGAGAGTTACTCCCAGTATTCAGGGCTCGGTAAAACAATGGGATGGGTGACTGCGGCGCTGGAGGCCACTCGTGTATGGTCCGGTCACGTAATTATACGTGATTGGGTCTCCACACTCCTAATATAAATACAAACATTGGTTTGGTGCCAACTTAAAACGTAGCCGATTTCACAGTAGTAGTGTTTTTTTGAGGTTATTTCAAGGATATGATAAAACGACCTTGTATATCATAGGTTGTAGTACCAAGCTTTTGTAGACGGTATTTGGCTCGATTCCCAGGTGATTCTTAACTTTTGTGATGACTTTCTAATAATACTTCATTACTCAGTTTTCATTGCTTATTTAGTGGTTTGACTTCTTTTAATTTTGGAACCCAATAAGGCATTACTTCCAAACTGAGGTCTGTCCTCGGCGGTCTTTCGAAACTGCTACGACTTAGGGTCCTTTAAGCGAGCGTATCTTCTTATCAAAGGCCGGCAACGCAACTGCAGTTTTTCTGGTATTGCGAATGTCCATGGGCGTCGATGAACACCTTGGTGTTCACGCTACGCGTTTTCTCCCTTATTTTATGAAAAAAGGCGACCGTTTAGGAAAATATCATACATTTTTCACTTTGTTTATAAATTCAAATCTTTCCACGTAATAACAAGATAATTGTTAATGTACCAAATTGATTGACAGATAGAACATTGGTATCTTTAATTTAGTTGATAAACGCATTTGTTCTAAAGATAAGTGTATGAAGTGTATGAAGCGTAAAACAGGTTCAACTTCATATTATCTTTCATAGATTTGGATACAAAGTAGCGCACGTAATTATATCAACGTTGGAAAAGATTTTTTAATATTCTATAATATATTCCACCATGTTTTCGATATTATTTAGCAACGAGCTTGATATTTTTTGAAAGACCAAAATTTTATTTAAAGTGACACGGCCGAAAATATTAACTCAGCGGGTGAATTCCGATATTTATAGATGTTATATTACCAAAACTTCAAAAATTGTTCCCTTAAAGTTTGAAACTGTTTCTCAACAAATATTTATATTTAGATAATCAGAATTGTAAGTTTACACTGCCGTTTATACAAAAACACCTTACCTAGTCACCCTATTTCCGTACCAGTCTGTCTCATTCCCTTTCGTGCAGAAAGCACTTTGTTTTAACTTCAATCTATGTTCCGCTTTTATCAGATGTGCTCAAGTACCAAGGTCAAGGGCACTTTCTATAGAATTTTTCATTATATTTCATAGTATGGAAGATCTTGTTACTTATGTTACTTCAGCACAACAGTTACAACTGAACCTCAGATAAATAAATACGGACACTCTATTACAACACTCATTTACACAATTTGATTGTCTCCTGAACTAGGACTGTGATTGCGAGTCAAATATCGAGTATAATTAACTAGCTTTTGCCCTCGACTTTGTCCGCGTGGAATGAAAAAAAAAGTATATATTATTACTAGCCTGCTCCGGCTTCGCACGGCTATAAATCTGATAATTATCGTAGGGTTCAGCCTGCGTATGTTGCAATGTAAGCGGAAAAATGTAATTGTATACGACATCACATTAGAAACCTCAAAAATAACTGTATTTCTCCACTATTTAATGGATGTTATAATATTATACATATAAACCTTCCTCTTCAGTCACTCCATCTATTAAAAAAACCGCATCAAAATCCGTTGCATAGTTTTAAAGATTTAAGCATACATAGGGACATAGGGACATACGGACAGAGAAAGCGTCTTTGTTTTATACTATGTAGTGATTTTTGACAAAATTTATTATTATCAAATTTTCAATCATACTTAACCATAGACAAAATTAAGTTTAGCTGTTATTTGCGTTATTCTATGTCAGATTCGTTTATGGTATACCACGTTTTATAGTGACTAACCTTTATTTATTTTTGACGAAACTGAAGCAAATAGTTAAAAAAGGGAAAAAGTCATAAAAGTACCCTATGTCTGTCTGCTGATTTTAAGCTACCACCCCACTAAATTTAAGTCAAATCAGTACATTCATTCTTGATTTATAAATAGTATAACTAACACGACTTTCTTTTAATATGTAGATTTAAGATTTTAAAATATCGCGAGTTCTTGTTTATGACATAATCGGCGCCAATTATTTCGTCTTTCATAAATTTCATTTAATCGTTTTTGCACACGAAAGTATTATTCAGGTTGTGTGTATTTTTGACTTCAAACTTTTTCCAATATTATTTTAAAGCATTGTGAGGGTGAGTGATCCCTGATACTAACAATGCCAAATGTCCAGCGTAGGTAGACTTCGTCTGTCGACGACGGAGTGTTTTGGCTTGTTCACTATTAAAACTAAAAAAAAAAAACTGTAGGAAAATTTTGTAATAAAATCTGATTGTATTAGTGCTGATGTCAGTTTAACAATATCAAACACATTAAATGCTGTTGTTTTGCCAATCAAATAACACCATCGCTGAGTAAACGAGCACTATAAGATAATTGCTTGTCCCGATTTGTGCAATGCGATTTAAATTGGCTCGGCCTTGTGTGCTGATGTCATGCCGCCGGTGTTTGTTTCACTCGGCTTTATAGTTGCACTTTTATTTGAATGCTTCACCTCACATCTATAAAATCTTTACCATTGATGACCCTAATTCCTCCAAATTTGCATTAACTGTTGTTGAGTAACGGGACATCCTATCATTTTCACAAGATCGATTTTGTAGGAACAGAACTTAACTAATTATTTCTCACAGGCGCTCTGCAGAATCCTGTTGAATATAATTTGAAACACATTAAACTCCATAATAAATCAAGCAAAAATTACCACAACCATAAAACTGGACATAAAATTATTAATCTCATATTCATTATTCAAGTGTTGACCACTACGTAACCTTGATAGTTTTTATAACTTTTGCTGGCATCCTGCGGGTACTATATACCTAAATGGGAGTAGGTTTTCCGTCTAGACTGGTCTCCCCCGTTGTCACACCCTCCCTCCTGGTATATGACAGAGTGCATGATGTCACCCTTTCCCTCGGTATTAAAATAATAGTATAAGTACAGTAATATATCCTAGTTGAAACGTTTTTATTAAATTACATGATGTCACCGCTTTGTATTTTATTCTTTAAGCTGTTTCTATAAACCGTTATAATACAAATATATATTTATTGTTAACTAGCGGCCCGCTTCGGCTTTGCACGGGTATAAATCTGATATATTTCGTACTGCGTTTGTTGCAATGTAAGCGGAAAAATGTAATTATTTACGACATCTCATTGGAAACCGCAAAAATTACAGTAATTCTCCACTATGTAATGGATGTTATTATACATATAAACCTTCCTTTTCACTCTATCTATAAAAAAAAACGCATCAAAATCCATTGCGTAGTTTTAAAGATTTAAGCATACATAGGGATATAGGGACAGAGAAAGAGACTTTGTTTTATACTATGTAGTGATTACTTTTTGTTTTTGGTAGAAAAAAACCTTTTAGTTTTGGATATGTGTGTGTAGAACCCGCTAAAGATAGACAGCTAGGAGTCGTGATGGAAGACAGAAGAGAGTTAATTACTAAGTTTCATGGAATGCTTTATTGTCTCTAGAAACAAAAATGAACGTGTTTCTGGTGCGAAGAATGCACAACTTCACTGCGTCAGAACCGACAGTCCACGTCAGCACACAACGCCGCAGCTTTTGCGGGTAAGTACCAATAGCGTATGCGATATAAATTTTTCTTTTATTACCATTAGGAACATTAAGATCCTTCGTCTAACTGACGATTAATGAATACGGACTTTAGATTTTAGAAGAAACGATCCAAAAGAAGTCGCCAAGGTCTATGAATGTGAGATTGTCGACGATAAAGGACAAGGAGGCAGAGAAATATCGTATGTCATTCAACATATCTGAGAAGACAATAGACAATCTGTTCCAGTATAGAACAAAGTACGTCCAGCACATGCTGACGAGTGCTATGTATGCCAACAGTGCGGTGGAGAAACCTTGGGAAATGGTCAATAGGTAATTAATTTTCGGTACTTGTCTAAAGATTTATAAGTTGGAGTTTGTTATTCATTATGATATTTTGTAGTGTATCGGATCAAATCGTCGACGAACTGCTATTGAAGTGTGCGAAGGAGATGGAGGTACGTCCGGTCGTACAACGCCTTTATCAGAACGAAACACAAGGATAAATAATAATATACATTGGGACGGTGGAATTTTTATCTCAGTGTTTTAATAAATTATTTGATCTGTACAATTATTTTACTGTTGTTACCTTTAGGTTAAGTTGGTCTCAGTCTAAAAACTAAACACAAAATTTAAAATCTATTATTATGGTTAGGAAGAACATCAACTTGTTCAATGGGTTAACTGTGCTCAGAACTTTTCATTGAATTAATATTTTATTAGAAACGAAATGCAGTCTTACATCTAAAATTCGTTTCGCTAAGTACGTTAAACATTACACTTTTTAAATATCAACACAGTCATACAATTATAAATAAGGCACTTAACTATACGACTAGGTTCACACATCTTGCAATATAATACGAAACCTATGTCATTTTGAGTTACACTATACATTATCGGATTTATTTATACTTAACCGAATCGAGTTCAATACTTCGTTAAACTTTGCTTTCTGTCTCTTTAATGTGTCATTTTTTTCCACCTTTGGAACTTTAGATATGTTTTCCGTACTCCAAGAGTGTGGTTCCTCAGGTGTTGGTGGATTAGATTCCATCACCCTCGGTCTCACTAACCTAGGACCGCCGGCTGCAAAAATACTCTCCAACTTAGACTTTAAATCTTCTCTGCTCAAACTCATGTCTTCGTCATCATCTGAATCGGGCACATTCTTTTGTTCTGTGTTATCGTCAACATCTTGTGCGGTTTTCTTCGGCTCATCTATTTTCTTTAAGTTTCTAGCCTCTATTTCTTTTTTCAAATCAAAGAATATTGGTGGCCGTTCTGGGCTTAAGGAAAATTCTGTATTATCAGCTAAATTTCCAGCTGAATGCGACCTTTTTCTTAGATCATCGCCATCATTAGCCGAAGACATTTTTGTCTGGAATATAGTGTTTAACTTTGTCATGAAATTCATTTGCTTATCGCTACCAAAAACCATAGGTGCTTCATCTGTTGAACCGTTGGATTGTATACTCGGTCGTGGCTTTTCTTTCGGAGGTTCAGGGAATAGACGTGCCTTTGATGGTCTCGATGATATTGTATAAGATTTTTTGAAAATTGGATTAGACAAAAGGTTCTCATCCATAGGTGGCGGAACCGGTATCACGGGCGCTTGTATCCTATTATCTTCAACTGACTCGCTAAATGTATTTTTATCCAACGTATCAGAGTACCCAGATTCATCTGTTCGAGAATTTGTTTCACTTTCATTTATTTCTGTAATATATTCGTAATCGTCATTTTGGTCGGTGTTTTCATTTTTCTCCTCCTCTTCAGTGAGCTTTGGTAAATCTTCTCTATGCACTAGCGCTATAACATCATATTTAGATAATACCTGATTACCCATAGATGCGTCCGATCCTGCGTCAGACAATTCACTTAACGACTTTCTATGTAAATCCGCTGTCATCGCTGTAGCATTATCTTTCTCATCTCTTTGTGGTTCCTGTAAGGTAATGATTTCCTCATAGGAATCTTCTTCAGCTTGTAGCACTTGATCTAATAAATCTATGATTTTCGCTTCCTTCTCATCATTGTCCTCCATGATTGCTTGTTGAACAATTATCTCTTCGGTTACAAAAGGTATATAATTTCTGACGACTTTATGTTCGACTGGTGTTCCAACAACACTGCTTTTGATAGTCGAGCTTATACTCAAATCTCCTCCGTGGCTACTACTGATTTTAATAGTATCAGGAGGTGTCGGGGTTTCGATGATTATCTTTACAGGAGGCCCTCCGTTCTTGTCTATTTGTGACGGTTGTTTGCCTTCACTCGACGAACGTCTGCCTAGTTTTTTGTAGTAGCATGTACAAATAAAATACACTGGAATACCTGAAACAAAAATTATACATCATTCAATATTTTACATACTACATCTACATCATCACTAGACATTGTTTCGATGTCGATCAAACGACTCACCAATTGCTATCCAGATGACGACTCGTATCCAAGTTTGGATATTGATGAGGATCATAAGATGGATGTTGGCGTATATACTGAGACACGGCACGACTGGGACGAGAGGAGTCTGGAACATTTAGTAAAGTATGTATCAAGACTTATTAAGCACATTTTTTTTTATTAGAAGGCGACAAACGATCAAGCCGCAGCAACAGCGAAGTGACCGCTGCGTGTAGACATCCGCCATTGCAGATATGTTGCCTACCTTTAATGGACGGAGGAGTTGATGCAATGAAAGAGAATGTATCCTCCTATGCGTCCTCACCTCCTTGAAATCCAATTCCCCTTCCCAACCTATCTTTATAAGAAAAGGGCGGGAAGGGGAAGAGGATTAGTATTAGGCCTGTGGAATGCACACTCATCATACGAAACGCAGTTTCATCGGTAGCATAATAAACGATGTTAAAGCGGGCTCTGCTACTGTTATTTCGCGATTTACCTTAAATGAAAGATCCTCGTCTGCTTGCGGTTGCATTATAATGAAAATCATCAGCACCACACCTACACCATGCAGCACGAGAATGGGCACCAACGGGTCCGATACGTAGTTTCCTACCAGTGCGGTTGACAGGCAAATGCAGACTGGAAAATATTAAGATCTTTTTTAGTGTTCGTCATTCATTCGTTCTGTTTCTATAGGAGAGCTTAATCATTGACTTCTGTGTAACATAACTGGAGCACCTCTAAACATGTTATAAGGGGTTCTGTATCAAAAATGATTAAACTGTTTTAAACTAGATAGATTAAATTTAATTTGAAGTGTAAGCTAAATAATAGACTATAATAATAATAAATAATATAATAATAATAATAAATATATAAATAATAGACAAAATTTAAGACAAGAAAGGTAAAAAAAATATAAATATAACTTACTAAATAAAATTAAAATGGTGTTTACGAGTCTGGACGTGCATACAGTCGACTTTCTGTTGCAGCAACCACTTTGAGTCATACTGTCCGTCTCATGTAAAGGCGTTGGACGATACCTAGAATAATCCAGAAAAGTTTGACTTCCATAGTTGATGATAACCGACTAAACAGCATGCAGAAATCTTTACATTCTCATACAGTTGCAGTACTAAAATCGAAAGCCATACCTTAGCAATATAACGCAGGCGGCTACAATTGTATATGAGAGCAGAGTTCCGATGCACATCATCATTACCAGCTGCTCCAGCTCCAAGATAGCGGCCAACACGGCTGGAAATTAAGATATAAGGATTCAACACCGATGGAGGGTGAATAGCTACACTTTCTTGTTTGGGCATGAGCAATTACAGACGGATAGTTCGTCGATAGTAAATCAAGGATGTTGATTTCTGATCCAGTTTTCGGAGGAAGATATAACATTTTTTACTATCCAAAATGTCCACAGATGTCAACATACCTATGACGCATGTAGGTACTATTGTGCCTAGGACCGGTGACTTTCTCTCGCTGGTGACGTGTGCCAGCCAGTGGAACAGCAGCCCGTCCGATGCCATTGAATACAGGAGCCGGGGCAGCGGAAACATGGATCCAAAGAGACTATAGACATTATTGAATTAGTTACATGTTACATGACTTATATTTTGATTTTGGTATTGAATGAAGAATGATAAAAAGGTACATTCTTAATTCATTTATCGGCTACTGCTATGGCCGGTCTGTTTTAGTAACTTGATTCGTACCTTGCAGAGATGCCGAACACGGCGCCGACGGAGACCACCCAGCGCGCCCAGTCCCAGCCCACGAATGTGAAAGCCGTTGCCACAGATGCCACAGTGTCCTGGAAATTTAGCGATAAATATAACAACTTTTCTTTACACTGACGACACATATATACAACGGTATGTAGCGGTTTGGGAACGCCGTCGAGGACAGACGAATCCACAACGCGGCTGTGTCAGGCAAAAAACCTCACCTTCTCAACCTTCGCAAACACCGCACAGTTGTGGATTGCCAGCCATCGAGATAAAAAGTAATAGGGCATTACCTGCAGGTAATAGGGCACCATCATAGTAATAACGACAGAGACGCTGGCGTAGGCTGCAAACACAATGCTCAGCACTGTTAGGATTGCTATCGGGATCGCGCGCCGCGGCTCCCGCACCTGAAAAATAAAAATTATGGATCATAAGGATAAGCAAAGAGTAGATGTGAGATGTTAAGCCACAAAAAATGTTTCTTAAAAAATATAACAATTGTGTATTTAAATTGAAAGTTCATTCGGCCATCGCGCTAATTCAAGAGTTAGTTCAATACTAAAATTTGTTACGTACCTCTTCACCAGTAGAGTTAATGGTATCAAAGCCCACAAAGCCGTAGAAGCAGACGGCGGCTCCGCGCAGCGTACCCCCCGCGCCGTACGGGAAGAAACCCCCGCTGCCGTGGCCTTCGGGCACCGCGCTGCTCGGGATGGACCAGTTACGGGGATCCGCTGGAATAATAATAATTATTATTATTGATAAGTGTAAACGCGTAAAGAAGATTTTTTTGTGACTGACTGGACCCTGTTTGCCTTGAAGTGGCACTTACATCTTCACTGGGTTTGAGGTGGCCCAGCGCTGATGGCGTTTAGCCTATACCTCGTTTTAAGTATAACTGAGCTCGAGAATTCCTTCAGGAACCTCGGCCGGACACTCCATGGAGTGACTGAGCTCAAGGGCCCCCGAGAGGGGATTTCGACTTTGGCTATCACTCAATAGGCGTTTAGTATTTCCATACAAGGGAACCCGAGAGGTAAACAAAAGATATAGACAAACACTTTATTGGTCATATCAAAATAGGTACCGAGATTATAGCAGACCTACTAGTTTGAGTACCATTCGAATTACTCATTTATACCTACTATAGAAGATAGAAATAACAAGGCCGTTGATTATGAATCTCCCTTGTAGTTGTTACCTTTGAAAGCACCAGCGATAACAATGAAGAGTATGACGAGCATGTTAGAGGCGGCCAGCACCTTGTTGACTGCGGAGGACTCGCGCGCACCCAGCGATAGAACCGCTAAAACGATAGCACCAACTTATAATGTATCTTATTTTGCAACTAGTACACGCAAATTAAAACAAGAGAATTAGACATGTTTAAAAAAAAGTAGCATTAAAAGATGTGTTGATATAAAAAAATTCTAAATAAAATTCAGAAAACACAATGGCAACACTTTTATAAAGACTGTCATTCCAAATTAAAAGGCAAATTACATGTTTTATATAAATAATACGGCTGTGTTTTACGCTTACAATATTTTAAATACATATTTACCTCCAAGAATGAGTACAACCAGAAAGGAGAATAGATCAAAGTAGGGTGAGAACTGTGGGGAGTAGATGGGCGCAGCTTGCAGCAGCCAGTTCGATATCGACTTGTTGGTCATTGAGTCCACGTACAAGCTCAGACCTCGTGCCACGCTCGCCGTGCCTGAAACATTTAACAGTCAACTAATCTAACTAGAACTGCATAAAATAATATTAGAATGAGACTCACAAGATTGAGGAATAGGAAACAATCTTGTAGGATAATAAATTCTACGTTCAGAATCCGTTAAAAATGTAAACAGTTTTCTCTCACGAAAACCACATTAAATACCTCCTTAGTATCGCATTAACGGCCCTGTGTGTAGCTTTAATAACAACTTAATGGCTGCATACTCGTTAAAGTTAAAAATTGTTCTGTTTTCTATTTGAATTTCTTACATAATAATTCTAGTGCTCTTATTTTATTACTTATCCTCACCAAAAACACCTTCGAGTATCATATTCCATCCAATGATGAAGGCTACGAATTCTCCAACTGCTACGTAAGTGTAGATGTAGGCAGAGCCGGCTTTCGGTACGCGGGAACCAAACTCCGCGTAGCACATTCCTGAAAAAAAAACAGACTACATTATCAGCAGCGGAAGTATATTAGAGGAATTATATCGTGTAACAATCACTACACAGTATAAAACAAGGTCGCTTTCTCTGTCCCTAATTTTATGTATGTTTAAATATTTAAAACTACGCAACCGATTTTGATGCGGTTTTAAATAGATGGAGTGATTGAAGAGGAAGGCTTATACGTATAATCTTTTATACCCGCGCCAAGCCGGAGCGGGCCGCTAATATAAAATAAACGAAGTTTTCTTTGACGAAACAGCAAATAAAAACTTAAGATATCATTTGAAATTAGTTTCAGGGTTTACAGCCAACTTCTTTCTCTTTAGAAATCAGAGTACCTACAATGTTGTACCCATTGTAAATCGTTAATCATTTTGTTATATATCAGATTGTTTAATTTGTAAGTTAAATTAAAAGTGTTAAACTCAACAATTAGTTATCTCACCTGCAAACAGTGAAGCAACGGCGGCAATTAAAAACGACAGAATAATAGATGGTCCTGCGAAGTGTAAGGCCACGGAGCCCACCAGCACGTACACGCCCACGCCTAGCGTGCTGCCCACGCCCAGCGCCGTCAGGTCCCATATCGTCAGGCATCTGCAACAAATACCGTCATATAAAGCTTTTCGTTCAAGAATCAAGGAAAGAAGCAAGAGGATTACGAGCCGATCTGACAGTAGGCATGATCATGATCAGCAGTGATTTCATGATATTTAAACACTTTTATGACCAGGTTGAAGGTCACTTCTGAAGCAAAAAATGGCAATCGAACTTTGTGATGATGTTGATAATGATGATAATAATGATGATGGTCATAATGTTGGAACATTGAACTTACATTTCGTACAAATTAGAATTCGTTTTTCACAGTTTTTGTTGACAATGACAAACACTAAATAAAAGAAATAGTAATACTTTGTAGCTTTTAAAAGCAGGCACTAAACTAGAATAAGATAGAACTCCAGATGCGTTGCCGGTTTTTAGAACATCGTAGTCATAGCGTACCTCCTCAGATTGCTGACTTCTAGCTGGTCTGGCTCGAAGACCCGCTTCCTGGCCAGCGCTCGCCCGAAGGCGCGCCATTTGCCGCCAGCCATTGATCAACTGATGAGCTCCGCGTCCCACCTATGCCGCATCTGGATTGCTTCACCACCCAACCTGAAGATAAGATGTTCATGATTTTACCGTTTGCATTGCCGAAACATTGACACAAAAACTGCATTTAATTTTGCGACAGGGAGAGGGAAATAATTTTAATATTCTTGTAACTTGTTGTCCATTTTATCCGTTTAACTATTCACATAATTTTCATTCGTACAAAATACTCTACCCCTCCCGTACCATCACCACCCCGCGAGCACCCAAGTGCCTACGGTGGGCGACGAAGCTGTACTACGTTCATTGGTCTCGTAACAATATAACACTGCGTGAACTTTTTTATCTACTGTATTATGACGTCATGCGACTCAGATGTCTCGTTATTGTGTATTATGATTATTTCACGGTATAATGTAGCTTTGTAATACAACCTGTGTATAAAATTATTATTAACTATATTACTCATTTATTCACTTATTCCCATTAATATCCGAGATATGATTTATTAATAAAGGGAATAAAAATTATCAAACGGGATTTTCTTTCAAATTTCAAAACAAACATATCATTCTGAAATTTAATACAGATAGAATATAATCTGGCATGACATTTGGGATAGTTTTCATCGACGAAAAATGTTTGTTCCCGAGGGATAGGTATTTATTTCTTATTTACATGTTTACTTGATAATTCTGCAACAGTTCAATAATTCTTACTGAAATTGAACACAGATATAGAACATAGTCGGGAATAAAATGTGAAATACTTTTCATTGAAGAAAAATGTTATATTCCCGGGGTATCACCCGGGTGTAGTTTTTTGTTATTTATTATACATATTAACTAAGATAAGTTCGCAACGGCTTATTATATCTTATTGAGATTTTGTACAGGTACAGAACATAGTCTGGAATAAGATAGAATACTAAGTTTTATTTTAATTCCACGCGGACGGAATCGCGGGCGACAGCTATTATGATATGTACACTTTGCTCGTTACCTTTAGTTCATTCTTGTATGAATAGAAAAATTAAAATGATCTACGTTTCTAGTATGAAGAAAAAACTTATTTAAATCTTTTGAATTAAATTAACAGTTTTCTATTTATATTCAATTTCATAATTATTAAAATCTTGATAAAACCGTTAAACTATAAAATGTCAGATTTGACAAGTTTGACATGAGCATAGAGAATAGAATAATAAGACTTGTTGCCTTTCTATTATCTGTACTAATATAATACTAAATACTTCATATAATAATTGTATAAAAATATATTGAACTAGCTGTCGCCCGCGACTCCGTCAGCGCGTTCTTTTTCTTAAATAAAAGATTTTTTCTAAAATAAACGTAGCCTAAGTTACTTCTTATTCCATCAGCTAGGTAGCTGGATCGATTTTGACTTCTATTGGCAGGTGCCAATAGAAGTCAAAATCGATCCAGCCATCTCAAAGATTAGCCGGAACAAACAGACAGACAGACAAAAATTGTAAAAAAAGTTATTTTGGTGAATGTACCGTATATATTCATATACATGTACATAGTTATTGCAACATTACAGACAATCCAATTTTATTATATGTATAGATAAGCATTTGTAGGTGAGAAAAGAAATTTTTGTTTTAAAAAAAAATTAGTCTAGAAACTCTTACAAAAACATTGCCATCTCTTTCATTCTCGTTGTATAACAGAGATAAACGATATATGTGTAGAAATGTTGAGGCAGTAATAAAAATCTACGCACAGCAATGATTGCAGATATGTGTCAAGTTTAGTATAGAGATAAGATAAGCAGAGATCATGATGTTCTTACTATGGACGAAATTGTACAACAAAGTGAATACAGAGAATTTATTCGGTACTTGAACATGACAGCGTCTACGCTGGTATTCAACATCAGCACACTACACGAGTACGTCGCCACTCTGTGGCTCGGAGCCTACCCTAAGTTAGACATTACTAAGCCATAGTCAACAACGATTACCCAGTGCGGGTTTTCTTCACACATTTCTTTGTATTTCATCGCAAATATGAGAAGTTTGTATTAAGATCATTTTATAGATCAGGTATATGGCGGGATTCGAACTCAGCACCTGTAGGTTACAAGTGCTTAACTCCTGATCTACCGATGCTCTACGCTGGTATTATAAGGATCACATTTTATGTGGGTTCGGTGTTAGCTGCAAGTCGATGGCTCCTACATAAATTATTGGATGTTTGAAACGCAAATGCGCGCAGTACTAAAAAATAGTAATCAATTACGACGCAACGAACATGGACCTACGTCCATACAACATGTATCTAAAGTTGTTCATTTTTCTAACGTTACTTTGAAATATACGTAGAAATAAGTAGTTATCAAGTTAATTAGAAACATCAAACAAGGTGTGAATCGCAAAACTGTGGCTCACAGTACTCTACGTAGAAACCATATAAATTCTGTGTACTAAATATCTGGAATTTGTCAATAAAACAAAAAATACAATTTTTCAACTAAATTTATTTTAACTCCTTCAAAGTAGGCCCCATCGCTTGCAATACAACATCTCCAACGCTTCACCCAGTCTTCCATACATTTTTCATAGGC
>JAAOEG020000005.1:7157404-7198808 GCA_011763625.2 Papilio bianor
TGCAGTAAAAAAATTAGAACGACCTCTTTTACGCGGGTCTTTTTATTGACATATTCCCGATACTTTTTACACAGAGTGGTACGTCTGCGCTGGAGTAAAATTATATTTTGTGCAAAATTACTTGCGAAATTCTGAGACGTTATAAAGTTTGAATAGTTCTGTACAGTTAACTGCAATAAATGTAGTTTTTTTTATAATATAAGGTGTCAAACGAGCAAGCACCACCATAATTCGCCAAAATAACGAAGCAACCACTACGCATAGACATCGACAATTGCAGTTGAGTTGCCTACCTTTAGTAGATGGAAGTGAAGACGCACAGATAGAGAATAATTCCCCTTCCTATGCGTCTCCTCCGTCAATTCCATTTCCCCTTCCCATACTTTTTTTTTATTATATTACAAGGTGGCAAACAAGCAAGTGGCCACCAATAATCGCTGAAATAGCGAATATAGTAGTAGAAGTATAGTGACCGGTGACCATAGACATCCGCAATTGCAGATGCGTTGCCTTCCTTTAATCGACGGAAGAGGAGACGCACTGAAAGATAATATTTCCTCTTCCTATACATCCCCTCCTCCGTGAAATCCACTTCCCCTTCCCATCTTTATACGAAAAGAGTGAGAAGATAAAGAGGACCAAAATTACGCTGCCAGCACCACATTCATCAGACGAAACGCGGAATGACTTCCTTTTCACGCTTATCTTCAGTATGGTCGTGGTGTTTCACCGGGCGAGCTAGCCCATTCGTGCAACAAACGTTACAAACGTTGTTTGCCTTGATTATGCCTTTACAGCTTCACGGAACTTGAGATGGGCGAGCGTTGATGACGGTTAGCCTAAAAATCGGTTAAGAGTAACTAAGCTCGAGAGCTCCAGGGCCTCGGCTCGGGCCGTTACTTCGACGTTGTTGCTAGCTTCTACCACTATTGAATGTAGTAAGAAAGAATAGCTTTCACTTTTTTTAATAATTTCAATAATTTATCACTAGCTGTCGCCTGCGACTTCGTCCGCGCATTTTTTGTCTAAAATAAATGTTTTTTTTTATAAAACAAATGTAGCCTAAGTTACTCCTTATTACATCAGCTACCTGCCAATAAAAGTACCGTCAAAATAGGTCCAGCCATTTTAGAGATTAGGAACAAACAGACAGACAGACAAACATTTTAAAAAATGTCATTTTGGGGTAAGTACCGTATATATATTCATACATATACATATAGTAAAAAACGGGTTCTTTTATTATTACAGACACTCCAATTTTATTATATGTATAGATATAATATGTATCAAAGGTTACTTTCATACAGTCATTTATCCACTAGCATATTTTAGTACATAACCGCAGTGTTATTTATTACTGATTATTGCCTATAATCAGGTAAACACTGATAAGGAGAAATCTAGTATGTTTGATAACGACAAAATTACTAATTAACACCTCTCATGTTTTCCAACTTTGATGACTGTAAACCATTAAATGGAACTTAAGTACTAGTGTATGTACCTACATATATAACCATGGTGAGTTACTTTATGGGTAAAAATAATGGTGGTTGTAGTCTTGGTTTAATATTTGCAATGCATTGTAAACATAGATATAAGGATAAGATTATCCTTAAATCGTACATGTATATTTAATCCGGTGTGTATGTTATAATCTCACTGTGAGAGATGGGCCGCGAACCGCGAAATAATACCAGTCCTACTCACCCTAAAGAAGAGCCCCCGATGGGTTCGAAAGTAGTCCTTTTTATTTTGTTATAATAATGTCTCAGTAAAGTTTAAACAGTATAAAAACACTTAATGTATGAAGTTTTTCAATTTTTTATCCAAATCACTGTAACAAAATAACCATTATATGGTGAGCAATAAAAGAATTATTATTTTACACCACGGTTACGTTACCAACGCAGTGATAACGAAGTTTTTCTTTGATAAGATAAAAAATGTAATCGTTAGATCTTCCACGTTGTTTGAAGAGACTGCAAACTTTACATTTATATTCGGAGAAATATGTCCAAGTTGTTTCCTGACATTTTGAGATGCGTCTGTTTGTTACAACTGGAATCGGTAATTGTATGCTTTAGAAGCACGAACTAAGAGACTAGAAAAGACCGGGAGTGAGTTTGCTTAGTTATGGATACCTTACTAATATTATAAATGCGAAAGTTTAGATGGTTGGATGTTTGTCAGAAGGAATCTATCTATATGAATCTAGGTACAGAATTTGAATATTGTTTCGAATAATACTATTTACAAGTTTTTTTAATACCCCACGGAAAGAGTTGCGGGCAAAAGTTATAAATAAATCTCAACCATCGAAACAATTATCTAAATTCCTATACCAATGTCATAAAGAGGAAATATTTGATTGTTTGCATTGAATATTATTTCTCCTTCAACTCATCTTGATGGGAAAAGTTGCCAGTAAAAGGAATGTTGGTCGTAGAAAGATATCCTGGCTGCGTAACATCAGAGAATGGACAGGAATTGCGAGTGTCGCCCAACTGTTTCGCTTCGCAAGATATCGAACAAAATATAGAGAACTGATCGCCAACCTTCGCTATTTGGAGAAGCAACCCAAGATGAAGAACTGAATAGGCTCCGAAACTACTAAATCGATTTGGAAAATATATTCACTGTTAGGAAACTACACTATGTACGGGCCATATGGGCTATATTTTTTTTTATTTCTGCGCGGACGAAGTCGCTGGCAAATGCTTGTGTATACATAAAAACGTTCGAAAGAGAAGAAAGTACGTAAATAAAGTCTGTATATTTAGAACGCTTTAGATATTGATCAAAGATGGCGTGATTAATAAAACGATGTTATCGTTGCTCTTCATCACAAAATTGAACAAATTTGAGTTTCCACAGCCGAAGCATTGAAAAATATATTATAGTTATACTTGTTAAAAAAAAAAATTAAAGGGATGATCAGTTTTAAATACTTTTCGATCTCGGAAGTACAGATTAAAAAATATTGTTAACTAGCTGTCGCCTGCGACTCTGATCGCGCCTAATTAAAAAATAGTTATGTATCCTCTGTGTTATTGCAGACTATATTCTATATCTATGCAAAATTCCGGTAAGATATGTTGAACCGTTGTGAAGTTATCGAGTAAATAACAAAAAACTACGTATCCCTAGGGCATCCTAACCATATCCAGGATCAAAAGTTGCCTGTGGGCCAGACTATCTTCTAAATCTATGTCAATTTTCATCGAGATCCGTTCAGCAGTTTAAGCTACAAACTCTAACAAACATCCATCCATCCATCCATCCATCTAAACGGTCGCATTTATAATATTACTAGCGGCCCGCTCCGGCTTCGAACCGGTATAAAATATATACTTAGTACATAATTTTGATAATTCTACTAGGGTTCAGCCTGCGCTTGTTGCGGTGTAAGCGGAAAAAATGTAATTATTTACGACATCACATTAGAAACCTCAAAAATAAGAGTAGTTCTCCACTATTTCATGGATGTTATTATATGTACCTACATATAAACCTTCCGCTTCAATCATTATATCTATTAAAAAACCGCATCCGCAATCCGTTGCGTAGTTTTAAAGATTTAAGCATACATAGGGATATAGGGACAGATAGAGCGACTTAGTTTTATACTATTAGAAATGTTAGGAATTAGGATTAATCATATTAAGTTTTGAACAAAAGTCAAATTTCATTCAAAAGTGAATGATTGATCTGTTTCAATCGAACGATAAGCATATTGAAATCGTAACTATTCTCCTAGCAATACGCATTATGGATATCTTATTATGGTTTTTACAAATGGAGAATGTATTCCTTGGATCAACATAATCACTTGACTCATACATTGCTTATAAAGCGATAGATACATTTTTCTATCCATCTTTCTCAGACTATGGGTGTTTTAACAGTCCCTTACCATAGTTATTTGTGCGGAATTTAAATGAAATTTAGTAGTAGCCTAAAACTAAAAGAAGACCTAAGGAAAGGTATTAAGGTATTAAGTAGGTAAGGTATTATAGACCTAAGGTAAGGTATAAGGTATAAATCGTTCGAGATGTGGGCATATAGGCAGATGTTAGCCATAAGCTGGACTCACAACACACTGGGTAACAAACGATGAGGTTCTACGACGGCCCAATCAAAAACGGGAACATTTGCAGACCGTCAAGATAAGAAAAGTATCTCATCTTGGCCACGTGCTCCTGCATGACAGATGTGATCTCCTTCAACTCATCTTGATGGGAAAAGTTGCCGGTAAAATGAATGTTGCCTATAGAAGGAATCCTGGATAGGAGAATAGACTCCGAACAGGAATTCCGAGTGCCGTACAACAATTTCGCGTCGCAAGAGATAGAATAAAATATGGAGAACTGATTACCAAGCTTCCCTAGTCGGAGAGGCACCTCTAGAAGAAGAAGAAGTAGCCTATGTGTTCTTCCAGACTATGTTCTAAATTTGTGCCAAATTTCATCGAAATTCGTGTAGCCTTTCTGAAGATACTTTCTATCAAATAACCATCTAAAATTTCACATTTTTAATATTAGGGTTATGTATAAAATAGCTAAAGACGTCATGCGTAAAATAGGGTTGTTTGGATTCCTTAATTATAATACGAATATTTAAGACAATAGAATTATTGAAAAAGAAATTAACGATTATCCAAATCCCGTTCCAAGATTCAAAAGCATGCAAGTTATAAGATAAACTTATTCTTATATTTGTATAATATTTAATTGTGAAGAAACCTTGATGAAACACAATAAATTCTATAAAGAAAAGTATATTATCGCAGCACAGCCCAAATTACTCGCCCTTAATTTTACATTTTTGCATTTTTTTCTATTACTTTTCTATATTCTATCTTTTTTCGTAATTTATTTCATAATTCACACACACCACCCACATAAACTCAACTACATATACGTTCTTGTACGAACACACACAACATTTCCATACAGTACGCAAACTCAGCATTGTAGATGTTATTATACTTATTTATTCTGAAATACGTAAAATATTCTTTCACACTCACATAATGATTTCATATGAGCGAAATTTTTGGCTCAATACAGTTATACTAGTTAAAGAGCCAAGCATTTTCATTTTTCGCAATGGTCTAAGGAGGAAAAAAATCCTCGACTTGAAAATATATACTTTAGGTGCAAAATAATTTAAATTTGTTTTTTTTTATTAAGGCTTCCAACGGACAAAGATATTATTAATTTTACTTAATACAACACTACATAGTATAAAACAAATTCGCTTTCTCTGTCCCTATATCCCTTTGTATGCATGCTTAAATCTTTAAAACTACGAAATGGATTTTGATGCGGTTTTTTCAATAGATAAAGTGATTGAAGAGGAAGGTTTATATGTATATACTATAATAACATCCATTAAATAGTGGAGAAATACTGTTATTTTTGAGGTTTCTAATGTGATGTCGTAAATAATTACATTTTGTCCGCTTACATTGCAACAAACGCAGGCTGAACCCTACGAGATTTATCAGATTTATACCAATGCGAAGCCGGAGCGGGCCGTTAGTTTTTAATATATTTAAACTGTTGTATAACCTGTTGTTTTCATAAATATGATTCAGGAATGGAATGGAGTCTACGAATTGATTGATTCTACATCCGTATACCATCTTAATAAAGGAGGAAGCTTTGTTATTTATTCTTGATTGAAAGATTCACGTTGAATCATAATAAAAATCAATAGCAATTACAACATAAACAAACAGCAAAATTAGCTATTGTTATTATATATCGATATGACAAACGAACAAACGCATCAGCTGTTCAAGTGTTTCCAATAAAAAAACATGTATAAAAACATATAGTGATCTCTATTTTTTCAAACCGAGTGAGAGGGTTGACTATATATTTATGTGTGCTACGTTAACAACCAAGGCGATTTCGAATGGGATGTTTATCTAGTCTTCTGGATGAATAAGAAAAGAAGGTAAGAAGAAAACTCCACTTATTTGTAAATGAGTTTTGAACTAACTATACCTATTTGCTATCACAAAATCTCATCGTATTCTTTAACGAAGTTTCTACAATGACTATTCTAGATGTGTCATGTGCTGAGTCAACGCACACTTCATTTAAGTAAAACAACCTTATTTATCTATGAAAAAATCTAGAAAGAACTGTTGGGACGTAAAAACTTCCAGTTTTAGATTCTTTTCTGATGGATTAATGAAGTATAGACAATTTGGTAGAACCAAATTATTGTATAACAATGTGTTTAAAGGTTACATACCACAATTTCTTCAAGGATTTCGTTGTAAATGATCAATCCATTCTTCATTAGACACACAAGAAACTATATTCTAAATACCACAATAAATACTTTGATCAACACATCCCTTGTTTATGCACTGCTAGGACACTTAGGATGTGAGTATCGTATGAATTATTAGATCGTACTGATGGAATGCAAGCCGTTATCTGATTAAAGCACAGCGTCTGATTAGCGTACCATTATCTCTGGCCAACTGTGTACACTGGAGTACACTAGGCTTGTGCCATCTTTTGTCGTGTCCCGCAATCACAATAGTCTATTGTTTGTTTGAAATCTGATTTAATCCAGTGGCTAGTTAGAAATAACGCACGGACTCGATTATGAGTCTATATTCTTAGAAATATGCATCATATATTAAAAAATGGTTCTGTGTTTTTTGTGCTAAGATTTTATATTTTCTCCGATATACACGTTTTAGTAAATTTGATATATCTATCTAATAAGGATTTCGTTGTCCTTGGGCCCAATATGTTAAAACAATTCAAAATTAAAAAGTGTATTGACTAATATAATAGTTTACTAACTTACTGATTGAAAAGTTCCATATCTGTACGTATCTTTTCACATCACATTATTTTCAGCATCCTATCAAACACTAAAATTAGTTTTCTTATACAAAACATAAACATACAATTTTGATTAAGCCATGTTGCAGGCACCACTAAAACTCCAAAACATTATTACTGTTACTGGTGTGACTACTATATTTCCATTTCCATTGTTTTTTTTAAATAATACCCTCAAGTTTATTGAAATTGAAATGAACTTAATATCCCAAAGTAATAGGCGCCTTTTTGAAATGACTATAATTTTTACAACACATCAATATAACTATTAATTTTCATCAGGCGCAATAAAATATTTTTGATTATTTATGTATGTATTAGTTATTATTATATGTTATAGTATGATGTTATATATTTATTCAGAAAATAAGTATTATTTCTAAGTGTACACATTTCTCATATTTATTACCCGGTATACTTCTTCTCCCTGTCGCATGGTAAGCAGTAAAAAAACTCTTTTAGAGTTAAGCTCGCCTGTACTCTTCCTCTTTCTGTATGTAAATGTATCTTTCTTTGTTTTGTGTACAAAGTATAAATAAATAAATAAATAAAATAAATAAAACATAAGCAAAATGCCTGTCCTTCGCAATGTAAGATTTAACAAGAATGTGATGAAAAATCCTTTGTTTTATAAATAAAAAAAGGTTAAAAAGCTGAATGTTTGGATCTATTATAATAGATAAGAGAAATATAAATAGACAACCGGATCTCTCTTCTTTATTATAATATGCTGATATTCCAGAACAGAGTTCACTGACAGTTTTTGACCGACTTCCCAAAAGAAAGAGGTACTCAATTCATCTGTATTTTTTTATGTATGTTACCACTTAACTCCGGTAATGGTGATCTGATTTTAATAATAATTGTTTTTAATCGAAAGGTAGTGCTTGCAGGTAGGTTTCATTTTCTTGGTTAATTCTTAAACTTTAAAACTAACTGGTAGAATTTAGTGTTCCTTAAAAATATTTCGGCCTAGAAACTTAAATGTAACTGGGTCTGAGACATGTCAGATAAAAATGTCACTTATCTAATTAGGCTAACATCGACTGCAAAATATAAATTATTGTACAATATTGACACAATGCTATAAAGAAGAGAGTTCTTTCTATTGGTATTCATTACATTGTTTTGTTAGTTTTTAGTCCATTTTATTGAGAATGTTTTGTAGGATGTATGTTTTAGTTTTTCTTAATTTTTTTATAATATATATGCAGAATATGTTATTAGACTTAATTCTTAAACATAGTAAGCGTGTCTTTTTTGCTGCCTAAGTTATTTTATATTGTTTTTGTAAATATTAATTGATTTGATTACAGCAAAAAATATTAATTTGACTAATTTTAAAGGTAAAAACTATAAAGTCAGATCAATGTCAATGATGTGATCGTATCCTGAAATAATACACGAATCGTGACTGATTTATATAGAATAAATAATACATTTGTGACGTGAGGGACGTACAAGTCACACTTGCCATTGTTTAACACCAGCCAGTAACTTTTAACACTTTACTGATGCTTCTGCTTTGAAAGTGACAAATGTTTTCACTTAGTATACCACGTAAAACATCATGCAACTAAACACTGCTAAAATATTATTTAACTAGCTTTCGCCCGCAATTCCATCCGCAAGGAATTAAAAATAATAATAAATAGCCTATGCGTTCTTCCAGACTATCCCTACTAATATTATAAATGTGAATGTAAATCGGTTTGTTATGCTTTCACGCGAAAACTACTCAACCGACCATCATGAAACTTTGTACACATGTTCTTTGAGGTATTAGAAGTTACATAGGATACTTTTTATATAAAAAAATATTTTTTACGAAAAGTTAAAAAATCGTTTGTCAAAAATCTCAAAATCTAGCTTCTTCAATGCCATCTAGTGGTTACGGTGCCCGAGGTATACGTAGTTTTTTTTATTTACTCATAATTTCGCAATGGTTCAACATATCTAACTGAAATTTTGCACAGATATAGAATATAGTCTGGAATAACACATAGGATACTAAGTTTCATTTTAATTACGCGCGGACGGAGTCGCGGGCGCCAGCTAGTATTCTATATCTGTGTCAAATCATCAGTTATCAAAAACATCCATCCATCAATACATATAAACATTCGCATTTATAATATTAGTAAGATAAAAATTTCTGCATATTTATAAGAAACGACGTAATCTAATAGTGGATTGTATAAAGTTAAATGAGAGGTTCAAAACATTTTTATTTTGCTTGTAAACTTTTCTACTTTGATGAATCCCCAGCGTAATCTTCTTCAATTTGTAAGCCCCACCTTTATTTCACAAAATCGTACACTCTTGCCCGTCGTGCGTAGGCGGGTCGTCCACCTGGACCACTTTACGACCACTGATTAAAAGATCACCAACACCCATGAACAGCAGATACTTTAAGATAACCATAGACCTGTAATAAGATTACCAGCAAAAACTGGCAAAAAAAACATTTTCACAATCTTTTAAGGCACTTCGGTTTATTTTTGACAGTCCGTGTGCTTATGTAAATTGGTGATCGCTTACACCGACAGGCTGAAGCTGTCGATTACAAACAAGGAAATTTAAACAAAGATAAAGCCCGCAGTAACATGTTATAAATGGTCCGTCTCGCTAGGTGCAATACCACGTCCACACAGAAGACTGGCGTCAGGAAGTAGGCCCGAAAGCCTGATTTTGGTCGGTTTTCCGTTCCCTTTCTGGTAAAGAAGGAAAGGAAAATGATATATAAGAAGTGGAAATATCTTCCTGTGTGTCCTGTCCTATGTCGATTAAACGCATCTGCAACGCAGGTCTACAGGCAACGTACATCGCTGTTTTGGCGAATTCACTTTAATAAATACTAAATGCTTGAAAAAGTCCGTGTATGGCGGCCCTTATCATGCCTAGTTACTAATATTATGTATGTATGCTGCGATACAGTGTCACAAGGCAGCCACGTGTATACATAATTTTTATATTCAAAGATTTAATTAGTAATTCAATGTTAGTTCTAAAGTCTGATAATCTTAATAACATTATAGATGCGAAAGTTAAATGGATGGATTTTTGTTAGAGTTTGTCGCCTAATCTGCTGAACGGATGAATAAAACTCGATGAAATTTGGCTCGATAGTGGATAGTGTAGAAAAACAAATAGGCTACTTTTGATCCTGAAAATAATTACTTTCCCCGAGGGATACGTATTTTTAATTATTTACATATTAACTTGATAATTCCGTAACGGTTTAACATATCTTGCTGAACTAGCACATAGGATACTACGTTTTATTTTAAACTAGCTTTTGCCCGCGATTTTGTCCGCGCGTAAATAAAAAAACACTGTAGTAGATTATTACTGATTATTGATTTCTGACATACATAATTTATGATTTACAAAGACATAGACAAAAATACGTTAAGCTGTCATTTGCGTTTTGATATACCATGTCAGATGCACTTTTGTAATACCACGTTTTATAGTGACTGACTATATTTATTTTTGACGAAACCGTAGAAAATAATTTAAAAAAAATTGCGGTAAAAATATCCTATGTCCGACTCCTGGTTTTAAGCTACCTCTCCACCAATTTTCAGCACAATCAGCCATTTTTGAGTTATAAATAGTGTAACTAACACGACTTTTATATATTATATAGATTCGGGCAGACGGAGTCGCGGGCGACAGCTAGTAATAAATATAATTGGTCGTGGATATGATTGAAAGTGAAAAGAAATGAGCTGCCCGTAACTATATAGTAGCCAGAATATGGATTTTTGTTGCATGGTATGGCATTCATAGCACTAAAAGTAAAAAAATGCAATAAGAAGCACTCTTGATGCTTTTTTGTGACTGACTTGTTACTGTTTGCCTTGAAGAGGCATTTACAGCTTCACCGGGTTTGAGGTAGCCGAGCGCAGACGGCGCTTAGCCTAAACCTCATTTACTTTTGATGCTTCTTCTACATCCAACTTCTACGCATCCATTTTTGTAGAGAAGAGGGCAAACGAACACCGGGAACACTGAGGTAGTCATCGACGCCCATGGACATTTGCAATACTAGAGGAACTGCTGAAAGAGAGAAAGAGATACGACCGCATTTTGAAGGATTAGTCGTATTGATTTGGAAATACCGTCGAGGAAAAAATTACAAATCATTATCAATAATCGTAATCTTAATCTTAATAATGCGAAAGTTTAAATGGATGGATGGATGTATGTTTGTTAGAGTTTGTAATCTAAACCAGGGTTTCCCAAACTATGGGTCGCGACCCACTGGTGGGTCGCGAGCGAATATTCAGTGGGTCCCGTCTGTAGGACGACACACTGAGCCATCCAAATAAATTGGATTTATCAAACTCACTGCGATTAAAAGTAACTCGTGTTGAAATTCGCGAAAAACAGGACACAATTTCATCCTTCCCATTGAAATAACCTATTTTTTCGGTGTAATTATTTTAATTAAGTAATAAAAAAAATTTACTAAAACTTTGTTAGTTATTTGAAAACTCCTGTTCAAAACCGTTACCGATATGAAAATTAATATCGGTAACGGTAAAATTTCCTAGAGGTGGGTCCTGAGTTGTTAAACTTTCATAACATGGGTCGTAGCCCAGGCAACTTTGGGAACCACTGGTCTAAACGGCTGAACGGATCTCAATTAAATTTGGTATAGAAGTAGAGAATAGTCTGGAAGAACACACAGACTATTTTTGATCCAGGAAATAGTTACGGTTCCCGATATCCCTCGGTAGTTAAGTAACCACGTAGCTTTTTGTTATTTACTTGATAATTCCGCATCGGTTCAACATGTCTTACTGAAATTTAGCACAGACAAAGAAAATAATAACAAGGGTATAATAACAAGGGTATGGAATAACAAGGGTACTAAATTGAATTATTATTTCGCGCGGACGGAGTCGCAGGCACTAGTTTATTAATATAAAGTGGTTAATTTACTAAAATTATTGTTATCAATTAAGGATAAAAAAAAAACAATTGTGAGAAGTATTAGATATTTGTTCTTAAGAATAATCACACAATCAAATGAAAAAAATCAACTGTTACGTCGTCCAGCGTTCAATTCGAGCCGGCTAGTCGGTTGCGAACCGTCGCGCGCATGCGTCGTTATTTTGCGTCATATGACATTTGCGCGCCAAACAAATCGTAATTTTTTTTTAAAATCCGTGTTGTGTTAAGTGTGGTGTAGAAAGTAACTCTATTGGAATTTGCGATACAGTGTAAAAGGTAGAAAAAATATTAATTCATTACATATTTTGATTTAATTTTGGGTAGGCAATAAATTACAACTTTTATTTTAAAGTAACAATTTGGCAATAATCGTAAAATTTTAATGTTTAATTGCATTATTAATTTTGTTATGTCTACTATAATTTATGTACCCACAAATTCATTTAAAATCTAATACCCCAGATACGCTTTCGTGTCTTAACATGGCTTTTTAAAAGGCATTATAAGTTAGATTTGATTCCACACTAGGCAACTATTTATGAATACTATAAAGTTATTACTTGAACAAGATAATGATATTTTTTGATTTTTAAAGGGTTTTAATCGCATTTAAATAATGTTTATTGGGCTTTATTTAAACGAAGGTTTATTTCTGATTCCTTTTAGCCCTTATTTATCTCTACTCTTATTTATAATACTAGCTGTCGCCCACGACACCGTCCGTGTGTTCTTTTTCTAAAATAAACGTAGGCTAAGTTACTCTTTATTACACCAGCTACCTGACAATAAAAGCCTCGTCAAAAATCGGTCCAGCCACCCAATCCGGTAATAATAATGAAGTAACGGCCCGAGTCGAGGCTCCCGAGGGAGCCCTCGAGCTAAGTTACTCTTAAACGAGGTTTAGGATAAGCGCCATCTGCGCTCGGCCACCTCAAGCCCGGTGAAGCTGTAAATGCCTCTTCAAGGCAAACAGTGACTTTCCAGTCACAAATAAATACAAATAAAACGGTCCAGTCATTTCAGACTAAATTTTAAAAATGTTATTTTGGTATGTGTTCCGTATATATATTCATTTACATGTAGTAAAAAACGGTTATTGCAATATTATAATACAAACAGACACTCCAATTTTATTATATATATAGAAATTTGAATGCTTAAATGTATAATATGTTTGAAGGTACGTATCTCCAAAATGGCTTAACGGATTTGGATGAAATTTGCTACAGATATAGATCGTAGTGCGCTGGAACACATAGGCTAAGACCTTACGAGTACTTCATTCAACGAAACTTCAACGGAATCGTGGACAAAAGCTATTTCTTTGTACATGAAAAGCTTTTATGTATATTTAGGTTAGGTATTTGTATAATTTTGCTAAGGAAATAAAAACATTTTTAATAAATTTCATAGTTTCGGTTTTAGATGAAATGATTCGTTATTTACACGTATAAGAAGAAATATCTGTAGAATCATTTAAAATCTAGATATCTATAAAAATATTCGATACTAGAACCTTTTCAACATAACCCAATATCGCGAGTATCAGTGCTATTTTAAATGTTAATCTTAAAATACGAAAGTTTGGATGGATGGATGTTTGTTAGAGTTTGTCGTCTTAAATGCTGAACGGATCTCGATGATATTTGGCATAGATGTAGAGGATAGTCTGGAAGAACACATAGGCTACTTTTGATCCCGGAAATACTTACGGCTCCCTAGGTATACGTAGTTTATTGTTATTTACATATATACATGAATAAGTCGGTAAAGACTTAATATATCTTATTGAGATTTTTACAGTTATAGAACATATCTGATATAACACATAGTACACAAAGTTTTATTTTAATTCCGCGCGGACGGATTTGCGGGCGACACCTAGTACAAAATATTTATATAACACTTGTTCCAATAAAACTGAATTCGTTTACTTAGAACATATGTTATGATTGGCTAAGTAAATGAAATGAGTCATATTTAACGTTTACATAACTCCATCCAGTAATATAATTACGAAAGTTTAGATGGACATTTGTTAGAAGGTATGCCCAGGAAGGCTCACGGGATTCATAAAATAAGGCACAAATGTAGATAATCTGGAATACAGGCTACTGATTAAATTTTTTTAATTCCGCACGGAGTAAGTCGTGGTCGAAAGCTAGTCTATATATTATTTAGATACATGTAAAAAGTCGAAATCGGATAGAAAGAAATAATGGATGGATTGTGTGAAAAATGATATGCTTAAGAAAGGTGTGAATAATGATCTGACAGCTGATAGAGATGTGCAGAAAAGTGGTACTACCCTACGTAGGGCCAAGGGCTGGTTGATGATGTAAAGTGTCCCTTATTTGCTATAAATCTCCACTGCAAAAACGTTTTTAACTTATGTTAAATATAAATTAAAATCCACAAAGTTTACGTAAGTGAAAATCGTTTACTTAACATATAAATAGAAAAAAACAAGCATTAAAGTTTCTTAATCTTTATTAAGAAACACTTCTAGGTATGCTTTTGTATTTTTCTAAACGACGCTACAAAAACAATTGCAATCCACTTTACAGAAATGTGATAACGCTTACTATCAGTGAGATTACAATTTGAAAGCAATACCTCCACTTGATTACGTAAGATTTAAGATTATTGCCTTGGATATACTATGGCATCTTATTAATAAGGATTAACAACAGAATTAAGAGTTTCCACTGCCGAAACATTAGCATAACCTAAAAAAATAACAATTGAATGAAGTTTTCATATTCGAAATTCTTTGAAATTCTTGGCTTATCCAGCCAGCACTTTATATTTATGAAATGTGAGTGTTTGTGGGAAAGCATAAAGACGTTTTCAACGTTCCTAACCGGCGCAACCGTAGATTAGTACTACAGGACGAACCTAGACTCACTAAATATATTAAAAGTTATTTATTTATGTGTATACAAATAAATAACAAGGTGTCATGAGCTGAAGTTGTCGAACAATGTAGGTTGGGATTGTTTCAGTTGTTGCTTAGTGGTACATATAGCGTAGAGGAGTTTTTGTGTGGTTGACTTATAATAAATCAGTGTTTCTGCATAGTATATATTATTGTGAAAATTGTGTGATTTTTTTTAAAATATGTAATAATTGAAATTGAATTTAAAAACGTAGAAAATAAAGCATTAGAAAGGAAGGAAAAATTATATGGACTAGACCAAATTTTTTAACAATTTTTTTTTAGATTTTTATATCTCTCGATGAACCCTATAACATTCAGGAGAAAAAAACGATTCGAAAGACATCTCACTGGTCAAAATCGGCTTAGTCATTTAGGCTCTAGGCCAAAACTTCATCTAAATTTAAAAAAATTCAAATGTAATGTCATAACTTCCAATACTTTGAAATAGTTTAATTAAAAAAAATATTTTTACACATTTAAATATTTAGAAGCAAATAGTAATAAATATTATATTTGATCAGTATGTAGGTTACAAACATTCGAAGTGAGAGGTTTTAAAAGCAGTGTGCGTTGTATTTACAAGGACAAAAAGTTCTACAATTCTTTAAATCAAGTTATTAAATAAAATCTATCTATCATATAAAACGACAGTGGCTCATGGGTTAAGCACTTGACTTTTAATCTGCAAGTGGGTTCGAATCCCGCTAAGTACCTACGTGTTTTTCGTATTTTGAATTCCATAAAGCAAAATTTTGGGATGCATCCTGCGCCTATCAGAGAATTCAAAGATGTGTGTGAAGTCAACCCGCATTGAGCCAGTGTAGTTGACTAAGGCAGTAGTGACCCCTAACTTAAGATAGGCTCCGAGATCCTCAGTGTGCAAGTATAGTTAGCTGACATTTCCGACGTATTGCACAGCCGTAATTTACATTATTATCGCGTTTAATTGAAGGTTTTATGTTGGTATTTGCCATTAATAAGAGTATAAATTCTTGAAACCTCATATCGTCTACCTTGAATGGTTAATTTAAGTCAGCCCGTAACCTTAATAATTCTAAAAATATTTACTACATTTTAGTAATTATTAATCTGTATTTCTTAATTTTTAAAAAGCAGATAATTATATGTATTTAAGGTGCCTCTCCGCGCCTAACGAATGTTGCCGGTCAGCCTCCCAAGACAAAATCCATTCACTCCGAAGCGATTCCGTTACGAATTTCAAAAATGAATGGAACTGATTCTATTAGCGTTATCGCCAATCGAATGTTACATTGTCTATGGCCTCTGTTCTCGATATTTGAATCTGTCTCATACGAGCCGATATACTTGGAAAATATATGTAATCTATATATATCTACACATATAATAAAATTGGAGTGTCTGTTTGTATTATTAAAATAACCGTTTTTTACTGCATTTGTATGAATATATATACGGTACATACACCAAAATAACATTTTTTACAATTTTTGTCTGTCTGTCTGTCTGTTTGTTCCGGCCAATCTCTGAAATAGCTGAACTTATTTTGACGGCACTTTTTTCGGCAGGTAGCTGATGTAATAAGGAGTAACTTAGGCTATGTTTATTTTAGAAAACGCAGACGGAGTCGCGGGCGACAGCTAATTATAAAATATAACATTAATATAGACAAGAATTACTACGACAGATTAAAGCCACTGTCGACTGCTTGAAGCTGTCTGTGTATGGCAGTCCTTAAGCTAGTCGTAATAACACAGATTAATGTACTCAAGATAGCGAATATAAATCCGTTGATTGGTATGATTTAACATCGTATTGTCACGTACACGAGACGAGCACTTGCTCAGCGACATGCGTTGATTCAAGTTTCGAGGGTTTCTCGCCGTTCAAATATTGATATAAACCGTGCCCTAGCAACAAGTGTAGGACTTAATTGGAATGGTACAAGAAACGTTAGTAAATTAACAAAAACGAGCGGTCGGACGATAATTTAGTGTGATGACGTCACTAGTCATCATCTATCATTACCACATGGAGTAAAAGAATACTCATGTTTCTGAACGTAACAAATTCAAATTTGAAACGTCATTAGCTTAATGGTTAAGGGTACTTTTTAATATTTCTATTTAACCTTTTTAGGAATTTGTAGTTGTTAATTTAAATATGTGAATTAAAGTAAGAAAACAGTTTAACTACTAGATATGATTAATATTAAGCAGATATATTTTACAGGTAATAATGTATAATATCCCTAGACACTTTTAATGTACGTATTTCAGCTACTTTTAACTTATAATCTATAACTTTACAACTTGGAAAAGCGATTAATTAATGTCATCTGAGCCCGTAAACAATATAACATTCGATTAGCGTTATCGCTAGTAGAATGGACAAAATGTGTCAAAATTTATAGGAAAATTACGTAATGTGCATGTGACACATCAAAAGATATTGTCGGTTCCATATATTTATGAAATTCTTTATGGAATCGCTTCGGAGTGAAAACACTATGTCTAGGGGGATGAATAGTTATTATATCGAAGTCTCAACCCAACGTCATCGTTCCGTATGAATAACTTAGGGTCCTTCAAGAAGCGAGCCTATCTCTTTCTCAAAGATGCGTTGCCGCATCTGTGGTTCCTCTGGTTTTGCAGATGTCCATGGGCGTCGTTGATCACCTTGGTGTTTTCGCCGCTCGTTTGCCCCCTTCTCTTATTAAAAAAAAAGAACTTGGTAATAATATACACCATAAAAAGTACTAAATATCACACGTGCCTACCGAGGGACACTACCTACACCCGCACCTACAGAGGGCTCTCTTTTCCTCCCCACACTTTTCTTATAAGGAAAGGATGGGAAGGGAAAATGGATTTGACGGAGGAGGGGACGCATAGGGGGGTTCTACTTTTTTTGTGTGTCTTGTTCTCCGTCAATTAAAGGTAGGAAACGCATCTGTAATAGCGGATGTTTATGGGTTTTGTTCGCTTCACTATTTTAGCGAATTTAGGTGGCCACTTGCTCGTTTGCAACCTTATAATATAAAAGAAAAAGCTTACTGTTAGATGTGATCAAACCATAGTCAACCGATAAGGGCCCTCGCGTTTCGACGTCAAACACATCTGCAATTTGCAGATATAAGTATATCTAAGTACTGATAAAAAGTAACTTTTGTTATTGTAACAGACATCCGATATCCTGACTTGTCAATTAACGTGCTCGCTTTATTTGTGTCTATATTTAAATCGTGACAAAAAAGTAAGCGAATACATAATAAGCAATGTATTTACATTTTAAATACAAAGTAAAATTAAATAATGTAACATCAAGAAAAGTAATTGAGGTCATTTTCTAAGTTGTTAATAAATCAAATTTAATTAAATAACTTTCTAGGAATAGACTAATCTAGACTTTAGTTCTACAATCTTTTTTCAGTTCGCAACTTCTGACAGAATTTGTCTGACGACGAAAAAAAATGTCAAACTTCTGTTTATTTAGTAGATAGTCCCTATTACAGCTTAGAGAACTACGAAAAGTATAATTTGAGCAATTTATGATCCTTCTGTGTAGGCTATACAAGGCAGTTTGTTATAATTTTTTAAGTTTATTCCTCTTTTTTTTATTTGTGAAGCCCTCTTATTATTAACTATGTTAGGATAAGTAGGCTGAGTTACCCTTTACGGCTGTATGTACAACATACAGATTTCCCTGTGAATTACGACTAAGAAGCGGCGATAATATTAAATTCATGACATGAAAATGAACCTGAACGGTGTCGCGTCTGGGAGACTTTGATATTTAAGAGACTGGATCTGTCTAAGTTACGCCTCTACCAAATGAAAACAAACCATAAGTTCTAATGTTGATTTATTGATTGCTTGTACATTTTTGTGTCTGTGCGTTCATAACCACTTCAATTTTACGTGTCAGCATACCGATGTCTCACTTAAATTATTTAAACTGTCATGAGACATTACTACAAATTATTTTTTAATACGGCTTTAACTCAAGTTTAATATTCCGGTGGTGCCACCGACTAGTTTCGGACCCATCGGGGATCCATCCTCGTGGCGAGTGTTTATTACGTTTTCTTCGCGGTCACGTTGCGTCTCGCACTGATGTATCATTGACCATGTATCAGTGTCACCAAAGAAGATAATTGCAATAAGTGGCAGAAATAATTTAGTACTAACTGTTTAACTTTTTAGTTCGTCGGCGCGGAATTAAAAAATAATTCTTTTTTTTTTTTAATATAGCCCATAGCAACCAGACGTAGTATAGCTTCCCAACATTGAAAGACTTTTTCGAATCGGTTAAATAGTTTCTGGGCATATTCAAAACAAACCAAATCAGGAAAGATTTGGTTTGTTCTATCTTTATAACATTAGTATAGACAAAGGGGGATCTTTGCGGCGTCCGTGTTTCAATAGAGCAAAAAATTATAAGGTATATAAGATCAAAACCAGCTCTACCACACCATTCGTATCGGACGAATGGTGTGTTATACGCGACCGCGACGGGTTCTCGTGAAAGTTGTTATGTTAATACCGCACGAATCCTTTGGGCCGTAAGTTGACATTATTAGCAATATTAGCTGATACTTCATTTAAACGGAAATGGCCTCTCAGATAAAGTATATTCGCTCCGAAGCGATTCAGTAACGAAGTTCAAAAATTATGGAACTGACAATAACTTTCGATATGTTACTAACTTCCCCTTCCCCTGGACTTCGTTGGATAAAATAACTTCGGAATAGAGATATCTAAATATGTAACAAGCACTTGACAAGATTTTAACATTTCTACACATTTTTTTATATATATTTTTTTATTTCACGTAATTTTATTTTGACACATTCTACTAGCGATATCGCTAATTGAGACATTTCTCTAGGGAGAAGAATTTATATACAAAATCATAGTCTTTGAAAAACATGTTAATCAAATATAGAAAATTCTCGTGTCGCGGTGTTTGTGGTTAAACTCCTCCGAAACGACTTGACCGATTCTCATAAAATAATGTGCGCATATTGGGTATGTCTGAGAATCGGACAACATCTATTGTTCATCCCCCTGAATGTTAAGGGTAGTCCACTCCTAACATTTATTCTATTTTTAGACAAAAAAATCCTTATACACATACAATAAGTTAGTTTTAATTTTTATACACTATAAATTCGCTAGAAATAATTTATATGGCAAAACAATGTTTGCCGGGTCAGCTAGCATGATATAAAGATTTTCCAGTAAGGTAATAAAAACCTCAGTAATAACCTCAGTATATGCAACTGTAAATAGATTAATTAGCATTTATAATATACAAATGATTAAATTAATCAACGCGGTGGAAAAACTCATTAACACAGCACAAATGATTCCGTCGTTCTATCGTTAAAAGTAGGTTGCGCTCAACGATTTGAGAACATTAGGTTGTTTACAAAACAGCGGCGAAGCGGTCGGAGGAAAAACGTTGCGACCTCGCCGCGTCGCCTTGGAGGCTTTATCTTTGATTATAAAGTGTTCAGACCACTCGATTACCGCACGAACAACTTATAATCGTAACAATTGAACCTCGGCAACACTACAATGAATGATAAACTTATCATGCGTATTATAGGCCTAAATTAAATAGAAAATGGGCGCTGAAATACCTAATCTATCTATCTAGGAAAGTAGGTGAAAGCAAAGACCAAAGAAAACCTGTATGCAACTTCATCATCATCATCAGCCTTTATCTACCCACTGCTGGACGTAGGCGTTCCCCAATCCCTTCCTCAGAATGCGGTCCTCCGCCTGTATGCACAACAAAATAATTCACGCCCGTAACCCCAGAGGACGCAGAGACCACAGACACACCTTCGCTTTTTCTACATGCACACACCTATGCATGCTCGACGGTTGCTTTCGGATGCTTTAAATACCGCCCTTCGCGAGTATTTCATCAATCTGGAAGGTATGAGTACCGTCTGGGTTGGCCCCGACCGGAAATCCCTTAGTTATTCTTTTCCATTATTCTTTCGACGTGTCCGTAGCATATAGGTTTGTCTTGTAATACTATTAGAAGCTAGTATGAACTATGCCGGTTGACTATCCATCCCTGAGTTTTATATGCCACTTGCTTTATATTTATATCAGTTTCAATGATATTAAAACATCTTTTTTTTTGTTTTAATGAAAGTTAAATAAATTAATATAAATTTAACTATTCTAATCTAATTTTGTTAATTTGACTTTTTTACACCTGTATCTATTCCCAGTTTAAATATATATTTATTTATTAAATATATAATAAAATTGGAGTGTCTGTAATATTGAAATAACCGTTTTTTACTATATTATATGTATATTGTCGTTTTTTACTATATTGTATATATATTATATGTATATTCATATATATACACAAAAATAACATTTTTTACAATGTTAGTCTGTCTGTCTGTTTGTTCCGGCTAATATCTGAAATGGCTGGACTGATTTTGACGGGACTTTTATTGAAATAAGGAGTAACTTAACCTACGTTAGTTTTAGAAAAAAACTTTAATTTATAATTTATAAAAACAACGCGCGGACAGAGTCGCGGGCGACAGCTTGTTGTCAAAAATACGATAATTACCAGGTACTTGATTCATTGAACTTGGATACAACATTGACATCAATTTCTTCACAAAAGTCAATGACCGGGGACTGCCTACAAGGCAATACTTCTTTTGATGGCGACAAAAAACTAACAACCTGATTTAATCAACGTAATTTACTGTATGCAAAAGTTTAACGCACAGTTGAAAGAAATTATAAAATAAATCCATACATATAATAAAATTGGAGTGTCTGTTTGTAATATTGAAATAAGCGTTGTACATGTACATGAATATGTATGTATATACGGTACATACACCAAAATTTTTTTTTTTTAATTTTTGTCTATCTGTCTGTCTGTATGTATGTCTGTCTGTTCCGGCTAATCTCGGAAATGGCTGGACCGATTTTGACGGGACTTTTATTGGCAGGTAGCTGATGTAATAAGCAGCTGAGTAAATTAGGCCACGATTATTTTAGAAAAAATCTTTTGTTTGAGAAAAGAGAGAGAGAAAAGAAAATAATAATAATGCTGTATACCTGTAAGTGGATAAATTATCAGACCTGTGTTTTGTATGTATTACTCTTGTAAATGTTATTTAATTTATCTGTTGGTGTACTTAATAAATAAATAAAAATAAAAAGGAACGCGCGGATGGGAAGCGGGAGACAGCTAGTTGTTCAATATCATATAATGGAAGACGAAATATTCATAAGATCCGATTGTCCGTATTTTTTTTGCTCCTGTATATAATACTAGATAACCTTCTGCATGAATACATTCAAAGGAAATATTCAAAACATTGTATATAGTAATTTGTAGACAATTTTTTTTTACTAGTTTTCAGAGCGAGAGCGTCGTTGGCTCAGGGCTTAAGCACTTGTAATCCCCAGGTCTGGTTATGTACCAATGTGTGTCGATTTAGAAATACATATGTATTTTGCAAATTTTTCATTTTACTATCCGACGTTCTTACGGTGAAGGAAAAAATCGTGATGCAACCTGCACATATCTGCAAAGAAGTTCAAAGATGTGTGTGAAGTCAACCAACCCGAATTGGGTCAGCGTGGTTGACTTAGGCCTAGTCACCCCCCTGCCGGCTGGGTCGCGGAAGATTGCGCAAGTGTTCCCGTGGCCCAGTCACCAGGCGGTTTGAAGGAACATCGCTGGGTTTTAGTGGATATTCCGGTCACTTCTTGGCCGGCGAGTCCCACATACCCTCCTGGAAACGGGAGGGATGCGTAAACGCATTTCCCAGCGGAAAAAAAAAAAAAAAAAAAAAAGGCCTAGTCACCCCTAGCTTGGGGTGGGCTCCGAGCCCCTCAGTGGGGACGTATAACGAGCTGATGATGATGGTGAAGACTAGTTTTCAACAGCGGTCAGCGGCTCAGTCCGCGCAGGAAAACAATCTTAATTATTAGCCTAAATGTTCTTCCAAAATATGGTGTACATCCAGTACAACTACATACAATTCAGCGAAATCCGTTGAGTCGTTCTGAGGATACTTTGTAACAAATAGCTAAATTTAGCATTTATAATACAGCCGTGAGCAAAAAAAAGGGTCGGTTAAGAAAGTTTGAATATCTCGGAAGATAAAGACGCTAGCTACCTGAAATAAATGTTGCATGATAGACTATTAAATATCCATAAAATACATAAACTAATTTATTTATAACTCATTAAAAAACATAAACTTAAAAGGAAAAGGTTATCTTTCGTATACTCGGATAGTACAGTATTTTTCATTAAATTTTATTTAGATTTTAGTAATTAGTCTAAATAAAAATAAAATTAAATAAAAAATACTACGTATCATGCACAATTTATTTCAGTTAGCCTTTATCTTCCGGGATATTCGGACTTAACTTTCTTTCTTAACCGACCCTTTATTTTTGGTCACGGCTGTATTAGTAAGATTAATATTTTTAAACCTCCATAAAGTTAGGAAATTACTGTTGCTATTACCACCTTTTCTATTATTGAGAGTTTTAAATTAGTTGCAGTTGAACGCATTTTAGGAGAGTGTTGCCTTGACATTGTCCTCTACCAACCTCCCCCATTTGGTATGGTAATGATTAGACAAGGAAGTAGACCGGGAAACGAAGGATCCTTTTTTACTCCTTTCAAATGTTTTAAAACGATATGCGTCATTTCTTCACCATATATTATTTTCCAGTTGTCTGACTGCTGTCAACTAACTATGACGAAGTTGTTTGTTTGTCTTTTTATTTCATAAAAAAAATACAATTTAATAATTATTAACATGTCCTTGTCAGATAACTGTAACTCAGAGTGACTGTAGGAGGTACTGACATTGAAACACCAGTACGGACGTCGACCGAAAATTATCTGAATAATTGTGTGAGGTACGAACTGTGAAATGTGACAAATAACAAAATGGCTATATTCTTATGCTTTATTTTTAATGGTATGTAATAAATTTACTGGAATCGATGAGTTATTGTTTAAACGATGTGTTAAACATCCATCCATTAAGATAAAATTGTAAAGTTTATTTTTCAGTTATGTAATGCTATGCATATAGACGTTTTTTAAATGACCGATAATATATTTTGATATTAACATAATTGTGCTATGTGTGCAATGTTAAAAATTATTTCATTACCTGCGACTGGAAAATTTTAAATTGTTTACGTGATTTGTGTCGAGTTAATATTAAAGGTCATTGACCTAAAAGCCTTTAAATTTATATACGAAAACACGCGTTAATAGGCAAGTATTTTTAATTAAGATTAAACCTTGGTTCATAACTTGGTAATTTGTGGCAATCTATGAATGTTCGGGATAAGGGTAGGGGGACATTGACATCACCCTGGCCTTTTCCCAGTCACATAAGGTGGGAGCACAAGGTTTCATAAATATATTGGCTTAATTATTACTGAAGTTCAATTTCCTTTTTTTTTGTTAGAGAATGAATTTTTTAATTCATTCTCTAACAAACACATTTTTATGTGTGCAGACGTTTTCGATCTCAGTTCAAAAAATGTTCTTTAAAACCACTTAACGTACATCGGAAATTATAGTTTTCTTTTTTTTATCAAGTACTTCGAGATGATTGTATCAAACTATAGCAAGGTCTGCAGCCAGTGGACCGTCAAACATTGTGTAATTACGTATCAGGAACGTTGTCGCAATCATTGTCGGTCACCTGACCCAGATGTACAGAATTTGGTGAAAGTTAAAAAATGTGTGCGTTTTGGTGCAATTTCCTTTAGTGACCTGGATACGAAGATCACAATCATTTGTCACTTTCTAAAGTACGTATGTATTATATACGAAGCCTAAGGAGCTAGATTAAATTATTATCATAGTATACACATTAACCTTGGAATTTCACTTATTTATATTAAAAGTTGGCAAACGAACACGTTACTTGAATTCTTCGAAGCAAAGCGACAGCTGGCTATAGACATCCGCAATTGCAGATAAATTACCTACCTTTAATCGACGAAGACGGGGCTGCACAGAAAGAGGATACTTCCACTTCCTATGCACCCTTTGTCAAAGTCATTTACCCTTCCTTTTTTCCTTATAAGAAAAGGATGGAAAGGTAATCATGAATAAAATTAGTCCTCTGGTGCGTACAGTCATTGCAAACGCGGGATTGCATTCCACTTGACGCCTGTCTTCTGAGTGGTTGTGGTATTGCCGGCCTCGTGCAACTGATATTGTTGCTGCTGGCGTCTTCTTCATCAGCTCACTATATGTCCCCACTGAGAGGCTCAGAGTCTACCCCAAGTTAGGGGTGTCTAGGCCTTAGTCAACCACGCTGGCCCAATTTGGGTTGGTTGACTTCACACACATATTTTAATTTCTTCTCAGATATGTGCAGGTTGCATCACAATGTTTTCCTTCACCGTAAGAACGTCGGGTAAATGTACATATGAAATTCGAAAATCGCTGCTTAGCCCCTGAGCCACTGTCTAAACCCTGCTGGCTTCTAAACTCCTTAAATTCCACTTGACACTTATGATACTAATTGTCATTGCTTTCATTGTCTTTTATAAAACAGGGACAACAAGCATTAATAAAAGTTTCACAGCAGTGAAATTCTATAGTAAGATATTCAGATGAGAATAGGTCTCTACCTTAAGGTAGCAGTTTCATTAAGCGTTGGCGCCCGCAAGCGTGGTGCGAGAGATTTCTTATTCACGTATGCGAGAACCATTTTCAGTTGTTAGTCCTTACTGTTGCTAATTGCGCATTAACGCTTGCTTAACATTGACCGATCTCTCATAAGTCATAAGTCCGTATGTGGTGATTTCCCACTCGTATACCGATCGTTGAATGTGATCGAATTATGTAATTGCATCCGAAGTGAATGAAATAAATTATCATCAGCTCACTGAGTGAGTCCCCACTGAGTGGCTAAGCTACCCTAAGTTAGGGGTAAGTAGGCTATATTAATCCTCCCTGGTCCAGCGCGGATTTGTTGACTTCAGAAACACCTTTGAATTTTTTCTCCGATATAAACAGGTTGCATCACGATGTTTTCTTTAACCGTAAGAACGTCGGATTAATGTAAATATCAAGTTTGACTATCGAAAAACACTTTGGTATAAGGCGGGATTCGAAGCCAGGACCTGCAGATTACAAGTCAAGTGTTTAACTCTTTAGCTATCAACGCCCTCGAATGAAATACATGAACTGCATCAAACAGTACCAAAAGAACAATTTACGACTACAACCCGTAAACTGCAGTCCGTGTATGGCCAACATGCTGATCGTCCAATATCGACCGCCTTATGTTCTCGATACTGAATTTATTATACCATCTTATGAAAGTATATTTAAAAATAAAACTCTACCGCTGTTTTTTCATAACAATATACTTTGATTAAGATTTTTTATATAGTTACGTAATCAGAAATTGAATATGATACATATACCCTGTGGTAAATTGATTCTAAATATAAATGTAAAACCAAAGAGGATGCACTAGAGGTGTTGTATTAAGACATCCTAGCAACATGCCACAGCGTAGAAAAATAAACAGCGCCACCATTTCACTATATTCTAAGTTATTTCAATTGTACACTTTACTGTCATCTGCTAGACAATAATATTATCATTCCTTTTTCATTATTATGTGAAAGTGTGAAGTCTAATTTTCTGTTATGAGAATACTAACTTAATTAATACAATAGGGGTAATATTATTAGATTAAAAATATTATTAAAATATCACGCACCGCCTTTAGATTAGATAGGAAATTATGTGATCATAAACATAACAAAGGAATAAATACCTCAATAACATAAAGACGTAGATAAAATTAAATAGGTATGATGATTCAATATTTCGTGTAACCGAAACTCGGTTTTTTCTTTTATTGTAATTGGTATTATTTATTTTGTATGAAATTGTCTTACTGAGTTTTTTGTGCTGTGGCCGCAGGTGGTGATTTGCGGCGTTTATGACAGCTCCAATTGTCCAAGTGAACTGAACAATTGTGCAATCGTCGCAATCAATTCATATCCGCATACATACAACATAAATGTACATATATTTATTAGTAGATATTTCTATATGTCTTAGATATATTAATTTATAAGTATACTAACGGCCCGCTCCGGCTTCGCACGGGTATAAATCTGATAAATCTCGTAGGGTTCAGCCTGCGTTTGTTGCAATGTAAGCGGTAAAAATGTAATTATTTACGACATCACATTAGAAACCTCAAAAATAACAGTGTTTCTCCACTATTTAATGGATGTTAAAATACATATAAACCTTCCTCTTCAATTACTCTATATATTAAAAAAACGCATCAAAATCCGTTGCGTAGTTTTAAAGATTTAAGCATACATAATAGGGATATAGGGACAGAGAAGGCGACGTTGTTTTATACTATGTAGTGATACGTTTAAGAATGTTAAAATGGAAGCATTGAGAAACGACTGTATTAGAAGACCAACCGAATGTAGCACCATTTTTTTGGGTGACTGACTTGTCAGTTTTTGCCTTGAAGACGCAAACACAGATTTTCCGGGCTTGTAATGGCCGAGCGCAGATGGTGCTTAGCCTAAACCTTGATTAACCAAAGTCGAGGACTCTCACGCTTTGCGCCGTTACTTTGTTAAGCAACATCAGTGGTAGAAAAATTGAGAGGCAAAATATTAATATGGTCCCTATGGGCATGGCATAAAGAAGGAAGTTTTTAATGTGAGAATTGCGTCATAGGTAACATTATCAAGAAGTGATGAATTATCCGTCTGGAGAAAGAGAAACCGGTGTGTCATAACGTAGAGTTAAGGGCCAGATGGATATATGAACATATCCATCCTGTAATTTTCAAAAAAAGACGAGCGTCATAAAGTTTGACAATAAACTGCAAACTTCATCAGTTCGTTATTTTGGATTGGAACTTATTATCTTAACGATATAAATTCAGATAAAACAGACACTGTATAGATAACAGGTATATATTAAGATGCCTCAAGATTATTTGAAGTGGCAGTACAAATGTAAGCTTTACTAACGAAGTTTATAAAATCGGTGTGTTTATTGAGGACACTGGAAACGACATTTCGTACCGGTTTTAGCAACATGTTTTTATTGATAAAACATGTTTTAGGCATACAGTGATGTGAAACGCGGTTATCGATAGGAAGGAGTATAAAATATATTTTTAAACACTATTGATTCTTGGTAAGAACAAATGACATGCTAGAAAGAGTAAGAGTTAACCTCGCGTTGTCTATCTCACTTGTGTAACAAAATACATGAACATGACCTTGGAATTAAGATCTTGATTCTATATATCAAAAAATTCTTTATGTAGTTAAAATTATTTCTGCATATAAATATCGTATATCGTACAGTAGACATTACTAATTGGAAATACGAGTATTAAACTATTTAAAATGTAAATCTACTAACCTTTTTATTTTATTTTTTTAACCTAACTAACCTGTCTGGCGCCGAAAAGATTATCTTGTACACACGTATTTCAAAACAGAAAAGCGTGTGTAGAATTGACTGTACAATTTAGTTCCTGGCAATCCACAACCGTGCCGATTTTGTGAATTTTTTTGCCTCGCACTGCCGCATTGTGGAATAGTCTGTTTGCGGGGGTGTTTTCACAATGTGCCTACTTAGGGTCCTTCATGAAGCGAGTGTATCACCTTCTTAAAGGCCAGCAACGCATCTGAAGTTCTGGTAGTGCGGACGACGATGGGCGTCGATAATCACTTCGGTGTTCACGTTGCTCGTTGGACCCTTCATTTATAAAAAAAATATGCACGTAGAAAAATCTTTGGGGATGTTCCTTTTGCTTCTATAAATAGTATTAACAGTGGTAAACGCCAGCAACAACAATATCTGTTGCACGAATTGGTCACGTTCAAGACAGACGTGCAGTGGAACTAGTTCCGCGTTTCCTCTGTGTGTGTGCCGGAAGCTTTATTTTGGTCCTCTATCCCTTACCACCCTTTAATAAGATGGAAAGGTAGGGAAGTGGATTTAATGGAAGGAACGCATAGGGAAGGGGAATGTTCTCTTTCTGTGCGCATCCTCCGTCGATTGAAGGTAAGCATCTGTAATTGCGGATGTCTATGGGCAGCGGTCGCTTCGCTGTTTTGACACCTTATATAATATCTAAAAATCGCAATCAAATAATTCAATTAAAAAAAATACATCACTATTAAAGCTTGCAATACTCAAATTTCATGAGTACAACCACATTCATTATCATAACGGACAAAGATTTGCAATGCCATAAATATTTGTCTTTTACTTTACTTGGAAAATTGTAAGGCACTTCAGCGCAATATTAAATGCGTTAACTGGTTAATAAATTACATATAATTATAAAATAACTGTGATACTTTACGCAATTATTAATGTTGATTATAATTTTTTTTTTATAATACAAGGTGGCAAACGAGCAAACGGCCACCTAAAATCACTGAAATAGCGGAGTGACCGTTGCCCATAGACATCCGCAAGTGCAGATGCGTTGCCTACCTGTAATCGACGGAGGAGGAGAAACACAGAAAAAGAATATTTCCTCTTCCTATGCGTCCTCTCCTCCGTGAAGTCCACTTCCTCTTCCCATCCTTCTCTTATAAGAAAGGGGTGGGAAGAGGAAGAGGACTAGCATTAGGCCTCCGGCACCACACTCATCAGACGAAACGCGGAATAGCTCCCACTTCACGCCTGTCTTCTGTGTGGTCGTGGTATTACACCGGGCGATCCGGCCCATTCGTGCGAAGATGTTTCTACCACTGTTGAATATTAATAAAAGAAATAATTATGTTGGAGAAGATATCTTTAAAGGTTTTAGATATGACTGCTGATAGAGATTTATGTATCTATAGTATCGAACCTCTGTTTGTAAAACACAGGCTGGTGATTTTTTAAACCGTCTAATTTTGATTTGAATTTTGTTTTGTTTTGTGGGATGCGTGGTTGACCAAAGGGAGATCTCCGACCGAGCGACTTGGTATGCTCGGCCAGGCCGAAGCCCCCTGTTGTGGATTTCAGATGTTGTATATACATCGCCGCACGTTGAGAACTTCGATAGCGCGATTCAGGATTGCGGCGCTTATTGGTCCGCCAGCCACATCACTCCCCCCCGGAGACCGGAGGTCGAATAAATTGATGCATCTGGTGCGTGAATCGCTAGTGCCAGTGGAGAAAGTCCCAGTGAGTCGGAACTGTGGTGCTGCTTGCTGCACGGGCTCCAGTGAGTCGGAGAAGCTGCCGTGCGGGGCCGATGCTACGTGCTAACCAGGAGAGATGAGCTCTGCTTTGCTGACCGGTCGTTGTAGTGAGTGTGCCCGATGAAGCGGATGAGGGTTCGCCCAGGCCGCGCTGAGTTGCGGCTAGTGGGTGAAGTACCCGAAGAGGCTGAAGTCTGGCTAGCGAGGTGCGGAGGGTGGGGAGTGATTGATCATCACGAAGGAGGCGTGTTCTTGTCGGGGGTCACCAATGTGGGATGCGTGGTTGACCAAAGGGAGATCTCCGACCGAGCGAGTTGGTATGTTCGGCCAGGCCGAAGCCCCCTGTTGTGGATTTCAGATGTTGTATATACATCACCGAACGTTGAGAACTTCGATAGCGCGATTCAGGATTGCGGCGCTTATTGGTCCGCAACAGTTTAATTGTATTCATACTAAACTTGCTGTCTCCGTCAGCGGGGAATTAAAAAGACTTAATTAGTTGCCTGCGTTTCTTCAGACAATGTTCCACAGCTGTGTCAAATACAATATGTTGAACCGTTGAAGAATTATCAAGCGACATGACAAAACATAATTAATGTATTCCTTGGGATCCGTAACCATTTCTGGGATCAAAAAAGCATGTGTTCTTCCAGACTATCCTCTACGTCCATGTCAAATTTCATCGAGATCCGTTCAGCAGATTAGGCGAGAAATTCTAACAAACATTCATCCAAATATTCGCTTTTATTATATTACTAAAAGTGTTTGTGATGGTAAGAATCAAATCAAATACATCCAGTTGCATTAATTATCCAAACTTTATGATTCTTTTTATTAAATTCATTTCAACATCATGTTTTTTAATTGGCTATTTATGGTATTGATGTTTTGGTCAATTAACTTTGAGATGCAAAAAGTACCACTGAGTGGTATTAAATAACAATTACCGTTAATTAAGTTACTATAATTATATAAATTTTTTATTTATTTTCATTTTTAAATAGAAGTGTTTTTATTTTTTTATTAAAATATTAGCAGATTTTTCTAATTTACTAATATTCTTTTAATTATTCCAACTAAGCTCTAAGCTTGTGCTAGGATATGGTTTATAATAGTCGAATGGCGGGATTCGAACTCTTGACCACGTGGTCGGTAATCCATACCCAGTCCCCGCAACCATTGGGCTATTGGCGCTTCAATATGATTACTTCGTATAATCAAGTTTTCAACTGGCATTTGACAATATTCGTCATATATACTTTCACTGCGCAAGCGCGGTTGGAATATTGATCGGAGCCTTATTTGACATCGACTGTCAATTACATCCTGTGTTTGACAGCCGCAATATACTGACACCAAACATGGCCTTTCAAAACGTTATTAATAGGTTTTATAATAAGAAATGCCGACATGAGATTGCCTAACATAGCCCGTCATAAAAACCCAAGCAACGCAATTTTACTATTGCAACGGCTAAAGTACATATGTAGATGTTATGAATTTATATACCCATACCCATGCTCCTTAGCATAATCTATACATATAATAAAATTGGAGTGTCTGTTGGTAATATTGAAATAACCGTTTTTTACTACATGTATATGAATATATATGTACATGGTACATACACCAAAATAACATTTTTGTCTGTCTGTCTATCTGTCTGTGTATTTGTTCTGGCTAATCTCTGAAATGGCTGGACCGATTTTGACGGGACTTACTATATATTGGCAGGTAGCTGATATGATAAGGAGTAACCTAGGCTACGTTTATTTTAGAAAAAGATCGCGCGGACGGAGTCGCGGGCGTCAGCTAGTATTAAATAAAACCAATCCGAAGTCAGGACCCTTATGACGTCAAGTTTATTTTTATCCTAAATCTTTATAAAAGGACATTCACCCGACTGTTAACATACATAACAATGTGATTCCAAAACTTTACATTAAATCTTGGGATTTATTTAATTTTTTTTCAGATTTCATTATACTGTCACTGAATTCCTCTAAACAAAGGACTTAGGGTCCTTCAAGAAGTGAGCATATCACCTTGGCCGGCAACGCATCTACACAGCCACTGGTATTGCGGATGTCCACGGGCGTCGATGATCACCTCGGTGTTCACATTGTTCGTTTGGCGCCATCTTTTATAAAATAAGTCATCATAAAATAACAATCACCAGTTTATTCGATACAGTTGCGGTGAATTACCTTAGGATTGGTAATTCCTGGTCGGTAATTTACCTGTTTCAATGCATCGAGCAACATTTTCATTGCTACCTAACTCATGAGGATAAAAACAAAATGTTTTAACGAGAATTTTCAAATTATTTTTGTTGTATTTGGGTTTGTACGTATTTCAAATTTCATTACCTAACTGAACTGGTATTGACGTGTAAGATATAATTCGATTGGTTCTTAACGTGAATGATGAATGATGAATGATTTGTAGTTAACAAATAGTGTTTAGAATGTAAGTAAAGATTTAATACTAGATATATTATGACGACAGACATCGAAAATTGAAAGATCAGAACTAAGCAAATACAACATTGAACGAAATGAACAAAACATCATCAAGTTTATCTCATTGACAAAGCACAAACCAAATATCGATCTGTTAATACTAAGACAGCATAAATTAAAAGCGTAAAGCAATGAACTATTCTCCGTCTCGCTAGCTGCTTATTCTTTCTCTTTTTATGCATTTTTATTTTATATAATTGTTGTTTCTTTTTATATTCTCCTCGTGATCTTTCGAGATTCGTTGCATTATAACTTGCGAAAACCTTGCAACTCAGTTTTCCTGTTAAATAAAATAAATGACATAATTCCCCCGAGGCAGCTGGCCTCCATAGGGATTGATAAATTACATCTAGATCAAAAAAGAAAAACTGCAGAACGGAATAAATATAAAACTGTACATCTCAGGATAAAAGATATGATATTTAGAACAAAAGAGTAAAAACTAAAGAATACGATAGTTAAATAACTAACAGCTGAAAATGACCTTGGTGTCACCAGACACCGTGACAGAGGAAAGGAATAATAATGGCTTAATTTATGCTGGCTTAGATTATTACAAATTAAAATAATAAAATATAAAAAATTGTTGCTTATTGTATAGCGATTCCATAATACACAAATGTTTCGCCATATGCTAATATTTTATCTCTGAGTATTACCCTCTGAAAGCCTCGAATATTCCTTTAAAGGTAAACTTTTATCACTAGGTTGAGGTTAACAAGACTCACTGTTATTTATGGTTTTTGCCCATAAACATCTTTTTTATAAACCAAATTCATTGTCGACCTTTTGTTTTTTATTGTTGTTATTTAACAAATATATGCGAACGTTTTATTTACGTAAACGATTATACAGGATGTATCTTGATGTAAAACAAAAGGACCACCATAAAGTCATATTTTAAAAATTTTAAGTGAATGAATTTCAAATTCTAAAATTTTAAATGAAGAAAACTATCGGTTATAAAAGTTGATTTCAAACCCTTCAATGTCGTTTTAACCGGTTTTGTAATAAGACTTAAAACAAGGAAGATAAAGCCGATTATGTACTTATAACGAAGGGCACGTAATGGGAAAACGTAACCCAATCAAAATGAAGGTTTTAAACGTAACCAACTTGTTTATTATTCTGAATTGTCTTCTATAAAGGTCAACAAAGACTCTTATATTATACTTAATGTATTATTAATATACAAACCACGTCCTATGATCCGTTAACAAAACAAATAACAACTGCGAGTACATTAAACTCTGTAAACGTATGGAACTTCAAAACCGTGGGCTTACATTACTGCAAAATATGTGCAAAAATTACTATCTACATTTTTCAAAAACGGTATGATAATTGTGTCTTTCGGATGTTGGAACTGCCAAATGGGGTTACAACAGAGACCTCTATAGATATAGCTGAATGGGCCGTTGCTTGGAAACGAAAGCATTTGTTTCTTTCCGACTTCAAACCGGCTGTTAATGTACCTGACAATTTATACTATCTCGATTAGTGAGTCACCGCTACCTAACGCAACCTTAAGCTCTTAGATGGCCAAAATCAAATAGCCACAAAATACAAGATTATAGCAGTAAGTGATTCGTAACGAAATCTATCAGATCTATCAGAAGATCAAGAGATGAGGAAGAAAGAGATATCTGCAGACTAGCAACAGTGTAACAAGACAATGGAAGTATAACTTTATCAGACACAGTAACAAGAGATACATTTTTTCCACATCTGATATCAGCTTGCAAACAGCTCACTTCGTAAATCCTATCAAACAATGACACGTTATTTGTACCAATTAGTATTCACTGCCTTATTGCATTCACTTTTGTTTCTGATCAACATCTAAAATTAAATCTTTAAGTTCTTAGGTTTAGAACACACTGTCATCATCAACCTGCCCTTGTCCCTATGGAGGGTCGGCACAGTATGTACTACTTTTCCATACATCCCTATCAGCAGTCATATCTGAATTCACACCTTTATTCCGCATATCCTCTTGCACACAATCCATCCACACTTTCCTCGGTCTTCCTCTACCTTTGTATCGCACATTTAACGCCATTACCTTTTTATTAATGTGATCGTCATCTTGGTTTAGAACACACTGTATACATGGATTTTGTATAACATATACAGTACACAGAACGGTATTAAGATTGAGAAGTATCTAGCAAGCGATTATTAAAGAATACATCGTGTTCTATGTTACTAAACAATTTTGGAAGGTCTAATTATTGTCAGAACATTGTAAAAGATACTGTTCCATAAGAATATGGGTTTCCTCTACTAAGCAGAGCAATAGACAGTAAACCAATCCCATGAGGGAGGTATCATGGTGTGGTAACATATTTCGGAAGCTTTATGAAGGCGTGGTGTAGTGAAGTATCTCCGTGGAAGTTCAGGTGCGTTTGTTTGAAGATCCAAGGATCTTCGTCTTCGCGCTTGAAGTTGACAACCAAGGATTTTCGTCAGTAGGATCGGTTCGTTTACCACAAGGTAGGGTATCTTTCGAAGATTCCTATCCTCACCGATACAAAAAAGTACAATAGGAAATAAAAACCTACGGACAAATGCAACGCGATACTACGCGAAATAATGCGTTCAATACTCGTATGACATAAACAAGATTTGTAAAATTGCATCGTTTTGTGTACATAGGTAGGGTAGACGGACAAAAATTAGAATTTGAGAAAATACCTCAAGTATAAATAATCACGTTTCTCACGAACAATGGTAAACATTTTCTATTGTTTTCTTTCAAACGAATGTCATAAGATAACGTTTATTATGACTGTTCGTTGTTTAATTTAAAAAAAAGTAAAGCAACGATTATTCTCACAGAATTTTTTAAACTAAACCAGTAAACAAACACTTCCAAATTCAAATTTTATGAAAATACTTTTGTATAGAACTTATTTAAAGTAGATTTTAAATAACGTCTGTGCAGCCTACAGACATTTGCTGTTAAGATAAGTTAGAACATTATGAGAGATGAGATATTTTTGGGTGACGGAGTCGTCACTGCCTTGGAAAGGTCTCAAAGGAAAGGTTTCATCGGTCTTGAGGCGAGCGGAGATAGCGCTTAATCTAAACCTCGTTTAAAAGTAACTAAGTTCAAGGCCTCCCTTAGGAGCCTCGGGTCGGACTGTTACTTCGTTATTATTACCGCATTAAGGGATAGGAGAAGATATAATTTCGATTCTGTACATCCCCTCCCTTACCAAATCTACTTCCCCTCCTCATTAAAGAATGTTTGAATTAGATGGCTTTTGAAACTGCTTGTGAACTTAACTTTAATTTCATTCGGAAAAAATCTTGTTAGAAAAGGTTGCCGAGGTTTTGTAATTAACAGTGTGACCTCACCTTTTTACATGAATGCGACAATCAGCGTCTATAGAGGAATTATGCAGGTTGTAAAGATTAGAGAGACGAGCAAACAGGGGCGAAGTGACGAGACACTTTGAAATTAACGTTGTCACTGTTTGGTACACAGTCACGCAGTGATTTTGTGTTTTTCATTTAATTAACTAATTACTTGCTATTTTTGTCGTTTTTTTGTTTATTGTCTTCCGGACTTTTTTGGTAAGTGTGTCGATGTTTTTATTGATTCATTTATAAATGTAAAATCGTGAAGCGTATTTAGTGTGACCTAGGAATATATGTACGGGTATTATAAAGTAGCATTTTATACTGAACAGTTGACTGATGAAGGAAATTTCACTCGCACCTCGATTTTATTTTTAATTCTATTGATGGTGTGACGACTTTTTATTTTATTTTAAAAACACTACAAAAAAAATACTGTCATTTGTTTCTGATTATTATTGAAAAGGTCTATTTAATATCACGTACTTCTATTCTAAACTAAATACGTCTATTCTAAGTACTAACTAACTAAGTAAGTAAGTAAGTAACTAACTAAGTACGTCTATTCTAAATTTAAATAAGCCCTTTACAAGATCTGTCCTCTACACAAAGTACATTCGCTCCGAAGTGATTCCGTAACGAATTTCGTAAAGTATGGAACTGACAGTATACTTCGATTGTACTAGCGGTATCGCTAATCGAATGTTACACTGTCTAGGGCTTCAGAGCCCATACGTGGAACCTACCCTACCTACCCCTTAGTAGAATCGACAAAATGTACAGGAAAATTACGTGACAAGTACATGAATTATTGAAAGATATTGTCGCTTCCATACATTTTCGAAATTCGTTATTTACTTTTCTATGGGGCTGTACAACTAATAAAAGCGTCCAATAATACATTAAAATGTTCTAAATACCTTGTCTGTAATCTAATAAGGCAGTCAAATGTATACTGGACTTGTTTCAACCATTAATTGTATTGCAGGAAGTAAATTAACAGGTTTTAACTCCGGTTGTATTGTCAATGTCACTCACAGGTTGTGAATACTGCCCATTTGTAATTTGCCTAGTTAAATTCTAATCATATTCAAACGGCGATCAAAACGTTAAATGACGAATCATTACAAAGTGACCTAATATAATAGATCATTTTATGAATCCGTTCAATATAACATTTATCAGCTTTTTTAGATTTTTCTAAGCAAATTACAAATAAGAAGTGTTCATTATCTGACTGTATCGATATGGCAAGATCATTACCGATTGCGAGGCCGTGACAAGTAATCTCGATAACAGATTACGAGTTCATTATGAATTGCTTATTGCATTCTTTTGTTTAGTTTTAATATTAAATGGACTTAATTTTATAGTCTCAACATTCACACGGGCGCGTGTAAAACGCGTGTTGAAATAAATCAGCGTTTTTCAATCGCGACGCTTTTTATTACGCAGTATTGCAGATTTATTACAGTACACGAGTTAATATGAAATCATATATCTTAATCTTAATTAAGTCAACCAAACATGTATAATCCAACGCATAAAGTGATTTACGCGAAATTTTAATTAGCGCGCAAATATAATTAGTTTTTATGTATGTAAAATCTCAAACAATGGCCTAAGTCGAGATAACAGTAATGCGTAAGATGAAAACAAGACTACGATTTATGGAATTTGATACTTGCTTGAGCTCCTTATTTAGAATAAAGTTTAAAAAATGCCACATTTAGTTTTCACGAAACAGTCCAAATAAATTGTTTAAGCTATCATGAGACATTATTACAAATTAATTTTTAAAACTCATATCACTCACGTCTATTCCGGTGGCACCGACTAGTTTCGGACCCATCAGGGTCCATCGTCAGGGCGATTGTTTATTGTGTTTTATTCGCGGTTGCGCCGCGTCTCGCGCTATATGTTATAGCCGAATTAAAATATAATTTGAAACAGTCTAATTGTACAGTTATAAGGTACTATGGACAAGTCAATATGACCATGAAATTCAATTTCAACATTGAAAATAACCCCCATCGCTTTCAATGTTATAAAACGTAGCCCACGCCGTCCCAATCTGGTAATAATAACGAAGTAACGACCCGAGCCGAGGTTCCCGAGCTAAGTTACTCTTAAATGAGGTTTAGGATAAACGCCATCTGCGCTCCGCCACCTCAAGCCCGGTGAAGCTGTAAATACCTCTTTAAGGCAAACAGTGACAAGTCAGTCACAAAAAAGACCAAAGTCATTAGAGCAGCAGGAAACAGATTCTAACCACCATTACCTCACTATACATCCCCACTGATCAGCTAGGAGTGTCTAGGCCTTAGTTAACCACGCTGGCCCAATGCGGGTTGGTAGACTTCACACATATCTTTGAACTTCTTCGCCGATATGTTCAGCAATCAGCATCACGATGTTTTTCTTCACCGTAAGAACGTCGGATAAATGTACATATGAAATTCTAAAATTCAAAGACACATTGATACATGCCGGGAATCGAACCCAGGACCTGCAGATTACAAGTCAAACGTTGAACCACTGAGCCACCGTCGCTCGTAGATACTAAGGTTCACTGTCTATTATTGTATCTATCAAATTCTTAAATACTATCAGCTACTATAGTGTTGCAAAATATTGAATAATCCCAATGTTTTAACCAAACATATCTTGAATATAAATTACAACACATAGAACCGTAAAATGAAATCAGTAAAATGTTATCGCGTATATATTTCCATAAGTAATTTCCGCGAAATTGCCAATCCATCGAAAAGAAAATGGCTTCTGAATATGATTTAATAGTGACTTAGATGCATTTTAAACTTTATAATAATAGAAAATTACTATTATAGCCAATTTTATAGGTGACCCATAGCATAAGATTTACCGTATGAAAGTCCTCGCTAATGACCATACAGAAAATGTATTTAAATTGAATTAGTTATCTAAGTAGTTAAATAGTTTTTTTTAAAACAAGGGGGCAAACGAGCGGCGAGAACATCGAGGTAATAAACGACCCCCGTGGATATCTGCAACACCAGAGGAACCACAGATGAGTTGCCGGCCTTTGAAAGAGATAGGCCCTCTTTTTAAAGGACCCTAAATAGTCCTGGCTTAAAGCTAAAATATATCCTTCTTATAAATTTAAGCAATCATTCCCTCTTTACCAATATGCTTTCATGAGTGGTGAGGAACGCACAAATAGAGAAATACAAAATGTTACTAACACTCTAACAACCGTCTCATTTTAGATGGGCTGCGCGAGGATATTCGCGGCACTACGCCGCTGTAAGCAACTAGAAGACGACAGTACAACCCAGCTGTCAAGATGTCTGGGTCTGATCGACCTGACTGCACTGGGCGTGGGCAGCACCTTGGGGTTAGGGGTGTACGTCCTGGCGGGAGCGGTGGCAAAATCTGTCGCGGGACCAGCTGTGACACTCAGCTTTTTAGTCGCAGCGATAGCTTCTGCGTTTGCTGGTAAGTTTTCCAAGACCAGTAATCAATATTTTAAATCACAAGATCTTTGGTCTACTGAACATCTCTTCTATCGTCTTCATCTTCTACCTCTTGTCTCAACGAAAATTACTGTCGCAGTTTATCAGTCACTTATTTCTCACATTAAAGCGACTTCCTTAATGCTTACTTAACGACTCCCACAGTATAATAATCTGACATAAACCCAATGTTTCAGGTCTATGTTACGCCGAGTTCGCAGCAAGAGTACCCAAAGCTGGTTCCGCTTACGTCTACAGTTATGTCAGTGTTGGTGAATTCGTAGCCTTTACCATTGGCTGGAATCTCATCCTGGAATATGTCATCGGCACAGCCAGTGTGGCTAAAGGCATGGCAAACTACGTTGACAGTCTCTGCAATAACACCCTTGCTAATACTATGACTTCCATCGCTCCGATCAATATCTCATTCCTTGCTGATTATCCGGATTTCTTCGCATTCGCTTTGGTCCTTATGATTACTAGTAAGTATTGTTTATTATGGGATTACTGCATTGGTGTGAAGTCATCATCATCATCATCATGAGCTCACTATTCGCTCCCACTGAGGGGCTCTGTCCTAAGTTAGGGTTGACTAGGCCTTAATCAACCATGTTGGCTGAATGCGGGTTACTTTACACATATCTTTTTCCGATAGTGGCAGGTTGTATCGCGATGTTTTCCTTCAGTGTTAAGACGTCGGATAAATGTTCATATGAAATTCGAAATCGAAAAACACATTGGTACATGGCTGGATTCGAACTCAGGACCTGCAGAGTACAAGTTAAGTGCTTAACCCCTGAGCACTAAAGCTCCACTGAAGTGATGTGATCACCTTTTAAAAAGGAAAACTCAAGGAAGGAACAAGGAAGTTACTTTAGTAGATGTACATTAATATGTTCGTGCAATAAGAAATCATGGAACTTCCAAGTTCCAGCTGTTTTTAAGTTCATTCTTGCCACTTTTCTTAAGTCAATTTGTTTAATTTGAATACTTCTGTTCATTTCAGTTCTCCTCGCGGTCGGTGTTAGTGAGTCTACTAAAATAAACAACGTCTTCACAGCTCTCAACATGATTACTGTTGTTGTCGTCGTGATTGCTGGGGCTATGAAAAGTAAGAATCACTATAATATTAATTTTATATCTATTTTATTTCCACTTCCTTAAGATCTTGACGGCTGAAAAGACGCAACAAAAGAAGGAACATTCTCCTTCTGTGAATCTCTTCCTCCGACGATTAAAGGTAGGCAACGCAACTGAAATTGCAGATGTCAATAAACCGCGTCCGGCTGCTCGTTTGCCTTTATTTTTTGTTTACCTAATATAAAAAAAAACTTTTTAAGGTTAAATTTGAATCGTAAATGTGTTGTTACTTTTAATAAACTAAAGATTTATCAATCCTACTTAATGACAAGTGGTGATGATCCAAACATGGCCAGTTCTAGTTTAGTAATAGCCTATAATTTCTAGTTTACTTCAAGGCTCCCAGCCATATTTAGCTGCCACACGACGCCTTCACAAGATATCAAGCGATGAATATGCAATTTTTTACTCGTACAATTAATTAGTTAGCAAAAATAAATAATAAGATTAGACAAATTCAAATATTAAAATCTCTCTCAGGTGACCCGGCTAATTGGAGGATCAACATTGAAGATATACCCGAAGACCAACGCGCTTCAGCTGGTGCTGGTGGTTTTATGCCGTGGGGGGTCGCTGGCGTGATGGCCGGTGCAGCTAAGTGTTTCTTCGGCTTCGTCGGTTTCGACTGTGTTGCCACTACCGGCGAAGAAGCCAAGAACCCTAAGCGGGACATTCCTCTCTCCATCGTGTTGTCGCTGGTCATCATCTTTGCGTCATACTTTAGCATCGCCACTGTTCTCACCATGATGTGGCCCTATTACCTTCAGGTAAATTTGTTTATTTATTTTATTTATTTATTTATTTAATGCATCCTTAAATGTCTAAAGGATCAATATCGCCTTGATTCCTTAAC
>JAAOEG020000005.1:7359232-7372621 GCA_011763625.2 Papilio bianor
AGGTCGTTCTTCTGAGCCTGAAGCTTGTTGGCGCGCTCTTGGGTCTCGGAGAGGGATCCCTTCTCTCCCTCGAGGGAGGCCAGCAGGGAGGTCTTCTCCTCAAGCAGCTTGGCGTTGAGGGCCTCGACCTCCTTGCGAAGCTTCTCTTCCTTCTCGAAAGCCTCTTGGGCCTTCTGTGCCTTCTCCTCCAATTTCTGTAAACGATTCTCACTTTTATCTACACCGTCCCATATCGACAAGTGATTTTCAGCCATCGTTAATTAATCGATCACACCATGAACTAAAACTAGGAATGTAATTCGGTTCGTTCGTTGGGTAAGGAAGGGTGGTGCGCGCGCCGCCGACCGATCCGCTACTGAGCCCCGCTGGAGATTTCCAGCGGGAAGGATTAACGCCCCCGCACGTTATACATCGAGTGTGGAAAAAGCGCGCGCCAGCGAGTGGGGGGCGGAATCCAGAAATGGATACGGCAGGTGTTGCGGTGTCACGTAACCGCCAGGTGGGCGCGGTCGAGTCTATTTGCGTTTTCCTGAATCACGCGTGCTAAAAGTGTTGGAATTTATTGGGTCACAATGTATAATGATAAATCACAGGAGGAGGTGCTCACCGCGATCTCATCCTCGATGCGGGTGACGTTGAGGAGGGGCTTGACCCTCTGCCACAACTTCCACCAGGGCCAGGTGCGGAGCTGCAAGTACTTGCGCAAGTTGCGCTGGACGACTTGGAGGGCCAACCTAACACATATCCAAGTATTTCAGTATACACATAAATTAAGATAAAGGAATGTAAAGAGGAAGAGTTATGAGGGTTTTAATTGATTTTACCTTTGTTCCTGGAGCTTCTTGTACTCTTTGCGAGACAAGTAACCACGGATAAAGGCCTGCATCCAGGACATGATCTTGGACAACCTGTCGTCACGCAACTCTTCCATCTGACCCAAGACACCAGCGCGGAAGAATACCTGCTCAGCCATATGAAGTGTTAGAGTAATGCACGAAGGTGGCACAAAAAAAAATTCAAGAGATTTAAATAAGTAACAAACCATATTTTACATATACAAAATAATAAAATATATGTGTTAGTCTAGAAAACATAATGTTATTTTAACATACATTAGGAAGGTGTAAAGACAGGGTGGAACTATAGACATTTAGTGCATGTGAAAAATTGTGTTGTTTGCATGCATTTTACATGGTGTAAGCTAGGTATTCTACCTTGGTCTTTCCGAGCCTGAAAGACTCCGAATCCAAGCCGGTGTGTTCGAGAATTTTCTGTGTGGCTTTCTCTGGTGTAATTGGCTCTTTGAGGAGATTCGGGCACAGAATTTTGTATCTGCGTTTAAGGAGCACACATAATGTAAAAACAAATCGATACATGATATAACACTAGGATATCAAACGAGCCTGTGTAGCGTGGGCTCTAAAAGGAAAGCGACCTTGGTTTTATAAGGTTTAAGGATCATTGTGACACTGTCTAGTTGTGCCCCAAATGTTACAGGTAAGGTTATTGCGATCGATCGGGTGTTCTCGAACCGATGATGTCAAATCGCTAAACTACAAAAACCGACTATAGACATGCCTTGGTGTGACCGAGACGGTAGGATTCGGGATCCAAGCCTGTCGCGTCCAGGATCACTTGAGCAATTTTCTTAGGATCGGTCTCCTTGTCTGCAGCTTGAGGAGCCAGGATCTTGTAGCTACATTGTCAAAATATACACGCACTCGATAAGCTAATGTCAACCAAAATCCATACCAGCTTAAAAATAAGTCGTAACTTCTTGGTGTCGGAGGAGAACAAAACAACAACATGACTCGCATTGTCATGGTTTATAGTTGTATCAGTATCTGATAATATATACCTTCATATTGGAATCAATATCTAAGGAAGAAAAAATAATCAAGTCCTAAATTCCAATAGCTATCATACGTATGGAGAAGAAAAAATCAAACGGTGTAAACTAATAATTGGACTCTATTTTTTAGAGTTTCGTGCTGTCCTAACATGCTGAGTCAACTCTACCATACATAGTTTAATCCTTTAACAATCTTGCCTTTGTATGACCAACACGATAACTCTCAGGGTCGAGTTCGATAGACTCCAGACACTTCCTTGCTGCTATTTTAGGATCACTTTCAGCAGCCATGAGGGCGGGAGCAAGAATCATGTAACTGTTTATGATAATATGTTATTATTTCAAAAGTGGTGTGTAGGTGAGCGTTGCTAATAAAAGTCGATTGCTCATCGCGAACCCCAGGTGTTGATCCTAAGACAGTTTATATGTGGAAACAATTTTAGAAACGGTTGCTCACCGTCCTGCACATATTGTAATGACGTCAGCAGTCAGCTGCAATACCAAAATAACAGTTTCTATAGAAACTTCCAGAGCTGAAAGAATTTAGTTTACACCAGCTAACATGTTGACGCCACTTATCTGAATAAATATGAGCCATGGATTTAAAAATATCATAGTACATTTAATAGTCCGATGGATCATAAATATTTGTCGGTTGAGAGTTACGCTGGAAATAGATTTTATTAGTTTGTTTACGAAATCAAAATCTTACCGGAGCTTGAAGTCGGGGTAGACCATCCTGTTGGGGAAACCTTTACGGCAAATACGGATACCCTCAAGCACACCGTTACAGGTGAGCTGGTGCATCACAAGGTGGGAGTCGATGAGACCTGGTTGAGGAAGAGATTGAGGTCAGTGATATCACGCATTTTTTTTAATTACCTTGCGAATACATCAGACACATTCCCCGACTAATTTTAATTAGTAACATCAAAGAATCTGGAACTTTTAGATTAACATCTTGACACCCAGTTCGTTGAAATGAAAAAATGTTTAAAAAGTTTTATATATTGTGAAACTAAGTTTTATTTTTACTCGATATTATTTTTGTACAGCATAGATGTATCATGTTCATAATTTGGCATGCGTCACTACTCGTATGTATACTTTACGTAAATACAACACGTTTCTTGGAGTTTTGAAAGGATTTTAGATATTCTAAGTTTTCGAGAATCGTTTCGTATTTTAGAAACATATTAAAGATGTTACTTATTATATATTGATATAACTCACCAGCCTGTTTCAATTCATTGGGAATGATACAACGCACGAAGTGAGGCTGTGTCGACCTCAGCGTTGTCATCAAGTTGTTAAGTTGTTCCTGTAATAGTTTCGACATTATAACATTCGTTTATAACATTCTGATATAAGTGAAAAGCAATATGTTTGTAAGAATCAAGATTTTGAATTATATAATACATTAATTTGATTATTGCCAGTTTAATGTGGCAATAACGTTTTGGACATTAAAAGCAAACGTACCATGAGGTGACAACATGAAGTAATTTATGGTAGAATGACCGAGGAACATGGTTAAATCACACAAAACACAACAAAAATTACACAATCACACACACAAATAGCTCGAGTTTTTAATCGGCAGTAAGTACGTAAAATTAAGACCAGTAAATGATTCTTTAAATACATGTTCGGGTTTTATACTCTTTAGAATTATAAACCAGATCGACACAACTGTTTTTAAGCGTGTCGTGTATAAATGATAATGATATTAATTAAATATTAAATTTAATAAATGAATTTCGGAGGTAACAATCGCCTCTTTGTTGTCGAAATGATGCTTTGAGTATTTCTCGTATTTGGTCCTGCATAGAGAAAGCCTCCAGTATGCAAAATGGATGCAGTACTACATCCAAGTAGTAGTAGTCTACATCATTAGGATGATTTAAAACCAAATCCAGCTAAGGAAAACCATAAAGACATAAGTACCCTGTATGCGGAGGAGACAGTAGCGAAACCACCGCCCTTCTTACCGCGACCGCCTATGGATGTACATTTACAAGCAAAGATTAGTAAAAACGGACGGACACAAGAACGTCACAGGGACTACATATTTCACAGTGAGACTCGTAGACAATACACCGGCGGGACACTCGGCAACATGAGCTGTGCTGTAAAACATACATTGACGTGGACAAGTGATTAATGTGAAAGCATAGAGAACTGGCTTCTGGGTGCAACATTTTCCTTAAACCAACGCAATTGTATACAATCCAGAAACCAGCCCTAAGCGTGTTGTAGACGAAGACATGAAAGCTACATAGAAGACATTGAAGCAAATCTCGAAGGTGGGATTTAAGTTTACCCTGTAGAGTGATGATACAGTCTGGAAGGCAGAACCCTTGGCGCGCTTGCCTCCAGCGCCTAATATGTTTAAAAAAGAAGTCAGTAACAAGATTATGGATTGTAAAGGTTTCATTATTGTTTTTGACATGATTTAATGAAGATCGTCTTACTGTAGTAGGCTGTAAGAACAATCAAGTGTTTCGATGAAGTGAAAATAATGGTATGATTTTAAAATATAGTGTATGTTCACAGAAGTGATTTACAGCTCACGTACCCATTACATCAGCATTTGCTAGTTTCTTATAAAATTAATAAGATAGAATATTCCTGGGAATGCTTAAAAAAATTATAAATTAAGGGATACTAAGTCGAATACTATTGAACATCTAAAATGAATCATACCCTTGCCACCACCACCAGCACCAGCATCACCAGACTGGCCAGGATGGTCAGCGAAGATCTCAACCAACAGTTTGTTGGCACCCTTCTTGAACTGATCGACGACGGTGTCGTTAAGAGGGTCCTTGTTCTTCTCAAGCCAGCCAGTGATGTTGTAGCCGACCTATTTCAAGAGACACACAAATTGTAAGTAAACACCTAATCTACTTGATTAGCTTATAAACAATGTCCCTATTTGCAAGTCCTATTAACAGGACTGATGTAAATTGATAAAGATCACGCTGAGGTTTCAGATAATGGAAAACATGAGATATTTTAATCAACGCGGTATAATATTCAAATTGCTATTGCTCGATCAATATTCAATTTTAAAATAAAGTATATAGTTACTTACGTTTCCGGCGTAATGGCCGATAGCGAAGTGAGCGGCCTGGCAACCGGGCTTGGGGGGTTTAGGCTTCAGGTAAGGAGCAGACTTGCCCAAGTGGTTGTTGTTCAACTTCTCAACGAAGGTCTGGTCAGTGGCCTTGGGGAACATAGACTCTTCCTCAAGAATGGAGAGGATACCCATAGGCTGAAAACGTACCGAATATGTTAGATGATGAACGATTCCTGTAGTGGCAGATGTTATAGTGTGTTCAATTGGTTTTCATGAAAGTAATCCCGTGAATAATACAATTTCATATATTATGCTGATAATAATTACGTTATTTATCTTTTTTTTTCTCTTTTAATTTTGAATATCCTTTTCTTTTCGTATCTTAATTTAAATTGAATTGTGTGACTTATACTAAAAAGTGTTACGCATTAAAATTGAAAGCTTCATGCAAATAGAGGAAAAATGTGCATGTGTAGTGCCATCAAATATTATATTTTTTTACCAATTATTATTTATTTTTGTATTGCAAAGTTAAACTTACGTGACATTTTAAAATATTGCAATTATGTGAAAAGCTGGAAATCTACGAAACAAGGCGTTTATGCAATATTTAAGGCAAAAATGATTATTATCATTCTTTGGATGTTACTTGAGTATTGCTTGTGTGCTTTACTATTGCAGTGTAGGAAACTATGGTATATCTAACGAAAGTTTCGTCTCTATATTTTTAAACTATCTTTCTTATAATTTACAGCGTGTAAGGTATCTATGTTCAGCTTTTGTTTATTATTTATTGCATCTGCAGGGTTTACTTTTCTACTTTTGCCCGAAGCATCCCGTTTTCCTGCCCAGCTTCTAACATTGTATCAAAAATCCGTAATACCTTTTCTAACAAATCTATCGTCGGTTGAAGATCCAAACCGAAATCAATAAATGTCCATTGGATTCTTTCCCTTTCGTACTCCTCTTGTTCTAATACGAACATGTAATGATTAAAATATTGTTGCAATTTTTCGTTGGTAAAATTAACACATAGCTGGTTAAAGCTGTTCACCTGCATCGTGGATACATGGAAAAAATTAATCTAACTTAATCTGGTGCTAACTGTTTTGGCGTGGTTTGTGTGTAAGTGTGTGTATGTGTATCTGAGAAGTGTGATTAGGAGGAGTTTATACATAAGAACACACATAAGTGGCACACAAAAACATAAGGAGCATATAGCTTCCCTAACACCACCAAATGAAATCCTTAAATATCCATATTAATCCATAACCTGTAAGGTTAAGTATAATTTAAAGACTTCACCCGGAGGCTATGGCGAGATGCAAGCGTTCATAGTTGCGTTGCCGCCATATACCTTTTCAATAAGGTCAATGCAATGTTGAAGGTCCATGCCAAAATCAATGAAAGTCCACTCGATGCCTTCGCGCTGGTATTCCTCTTGCTCCAGCACGAACATATGATGGTTAAAGAACTGCTGGAGTTTCTCGTTGGTGAAATTAATGCAGAGTTGTTCAAAACCGTTGTACTGCAGGTAGACAATTAATAAGGATTGTTAGGGGTTTATTATAAGATACAACAAGTACGGATCACATTCCGTCTTCGGTTGAACCTTACAGGGTGACAGGGGGAAGAGTGATGGGTTTGGGAGTCGCTTCTATCCCCATAGAGTCGCGATTGCTAATGATTCATCTACTAGCCGTATCTATCCCCATAGACTTGGCGAATGTAACCAAACTTAAACCCGCCTTCAGTTGTTCATTAACGACGACGGGCGACGAGCAACGGGCGCGTGGCCTATTACCTTCTCAATAAGATCGATACAAGCGAGCAAGTCCATTCCGAAATCGATGAAGGCCCAATTGATGCCCTCCTTTTTGTACTCTTCTTGCTCCAATACGAACATGTGGTGGTTAAAGAACTGCTGGAGCTTCTCGTTCGTGAAGTTAATGCAGAGTTGCTCGAAACCGTTGTACTTTTATAAACAATACGAAACCCAGATGAATGGATAGGAAAAAATGTTAAGACAAGTCTACGCTATTAACATTAAGCTACATATAAAAATTAGTCAGCAGGATACTCAGAGATAGCTTGACAAAACATAGATAGCGCTGCGGGCGGTGGGCCCAACCCAGGGTTTCGCAGACCCTATGTACCTTTTCAATAAGGTCAATGCAGGCCACTAAGTCCATTCCAAAGTCAATGAACTCCCAGTGAATGCCCTCCCTGGTGTATTCCTCTTGTTCCAACACAAACATGTGATGGTTGAAGAATTGTTGCAGTTTCTCGTTTGTGAAGTTAATACAAAGTTGTTCGAACCCGTTGAACTAAAGGAGTAAACTAATGATATTATCAAAGAAATTGTATTGGGAGTTCTCTTTTTGTATTGACAACCCCATGTCCAATCACCTTTAAAATTAACCTGGGATTCGAACCCAGCGCTTAGAATACAGTCGGAGATTTTGTGCAAGCTGTTAAATAATTCCTGTGAAAAAAAACATGATTACAATTTCAATTACATCTTTATCCACAGCCAGGTGTTGGCCTCATTGAATCCGGTTGTTTTATGAGAACTTCCTCTGAAGACACGTCCCTTACAATTTACCTATAAGGAACTAATACATCAAGTTTTTTAAGAACCCTTTGCTCCCAATACTCACGTCGAAGATCTCGAAACCAGCAATATCCAGTACACCGATGAAGTGCTGCCTCTTCTGCTTGGTGTCTAGAGTCTCGTTACACTTCTTGACGAGCCACTTGAAGAGACGATCGAACATGCCCTTGCAGAGAGCACCCACGGAGTTGGTGACCTGGTCCTTGTTACGACCCTGGGTGACGAACTCGTTTCCGACCTTGATGCGGGGCTTCAACAAGTTCTTGTACAGATCCTGGCAGTCAACACCGAGGAGCTTGGCAACCTTGTCACCGTCCTATAGAGAAAACACAAAACATTAGACACAAATTAGATCATCATATAAGTGATATGAAGTATTTTAGAACCATTGTTTTGGTCAATCATCGATTCTTTGTAGCGGGTCGTTACATTTGAATGATTCAACAAATTAGGTTTTTGCATTTAGTATAAAAAAGTATATTAAAGTATTTACCTCGGTACCGTCAGCCTCAGCCTGTTCCTCGCGACCCCTCTGCTTGAACTTCATGCAACCCATGTGCATGACGGCGGCGGTGATCTTGTAAACGTTGTCCTTCTCCTCTTGGGTGAAGCCCAAAATATCGAAGGCTTGCTACAATTGTATAAACAAGTATAAGGGTATTTATTAAAGTTAATTTAGCTGATTAACAGTGTGATATATGAAAACATCAACAGATGCTCATAACATAAAATTTAAATATTTTATTGGAATTTAAAATGCATAGATCTAAATTAAAATATACAATGTATATTTACAATACATTTATGATGAAATTGACAATAGTAAATTAATATTAGTACTTTTGGTTAGTAATCGATTAAAGCATTAAGGCGGGATTAGTGCTATAATTTTTGAACTAATGCACAGGATTTGCGAAATGCTATGCTTGGGTATGGGTGCAATATATTTGCACCCACTATCGTGCTATCATACAATGTTTTGGGGTCTGTTGAACCATTTGTCACCATTAATTTCCTTTTCGGTGTTGCAAATGGTCGAAGGGTATCTAATCTAATAACTACATCATTCTAGAATATTCAAGGAACGTCTGGTGGCTTCTCGCAAGGGTCACCAAATATTACTTCTTAAGAACTTACATCAGTCAATACACATTCTTCGCCGTCATCGACGTTGGGGATGGTAATCTTACCCTGAGAGACGTTATGGTAATCATATACGTCGTTGGATAACATACACATTTCTGCAGGTAAAAATCAAAATAATTTATTTATTGTTAAACAAAACACTGTTTTAGACGCTCCGATATCTGCTAACCTAACCATACTCGTAACATAATTCACCTGTAACTGTGTCGGTGTTATATTATGGTGGGGCGTGCTGGTGCTGGACAGGGAGGGAGCGTAATATATTTCGTGATAGAAAACCTGTGCAATAAGCCCATCTGAACTCTTGCAAGGAGCGAGCAATCATGTGAATGTCAGAAATTTTGTGAGAACAGAACTATATCCGAAAAATCCAATCTAGACGCGCGCTCCATGCGAAAGTTCGCAACTTACGAGCGTCTTATCAAATTCTTCGGAATCGTTGACTCCAGGTATCCGAGTTTTCCCCTGACTAATGAGGGGATAGTCCCCGATGCGGTTGCTTAGCATCGTTAGCTCTGTAAACACGAAATCATCTGACATACACATGCAAAGACCGGCGCGGTCGTAAGCGAAGCAAGCGAAATGAAGTAGAAAAGTCAAAAGATACAGATGTTTTTGCACAATGAGATGAGCCATATGTCTCATTCTGGACTCACATCAGTAAGCCTCATTTCCTCGCCATCATCAACGCCGGGGATCATGGTCTTGCCTTGGGATACGATGTTGTAATCCATGATGTCGTTGGACAACAAGCAGATGGCTATAAAATTACACCATTTACAGTCACGTTTGGTATTTGGTGCACAACTAAAGGGTACAAAGGGTGAACATGCTCTAATACAACGGATAAACTATTCTAAATATCTCATGCCGGTTCCGGGGCGAGATGCAGTTTGTGCCTCCGCGAGCCGGTTATGTGCGGCTCGCGACAGGACAGCATAACCAATGAACACATTGTATCGTCGCTAGAGCGCTCCAAGTCATGGAGGCTCAACTTACATCGGTCAACAGACATTCCTCTCCATCGTCTACGTTCGGGATGGTGGTTTTTCCTTGCGATACGATGTGATAATCATATACGTCGTTTGACAGGAGACACATGTCTAAATGGCGGAACTCAAGTTAAATTATTAGGGTACTACAAGGTACATTGGTAGGGGCAATCGCATTACACAGGTGTTTGTAGAGTGTACATATTTTCTTCTGAACTCAAAATGAATCTGCTATTAATGTAATAAAATAATCGGGTAACATATCTTCACAGTTAACTAATTGGAACATATCACCATAAAAAATAAACTTCTAAAATGAACTTTACTACAATCATAATAACGAAGATTCGGATTACAAAATAAATTATATAATAGAATATTATATTTCTTGTACAATTTGTAAAGTATCCATACGCACCCTTAAGACCAGTGACGGATCCGGACATCATTTGGTAGAAAATGTGGTAAGAACGCTCCAAGGCTTGCTGGGAGATGACACGAGCCTTCTCAAGCAGGTCTGGAGAACAGAAGAAATCATGGTTGAGTTCAAAGTTAAATTAAGTCAAGATTTAATTAATGCAATCGATGAAGTACTTACAGGTCTCGATATCGGCACCAGCCAGTTTACCAGAAGGTCCGAAGTGGATACGGATGAATTTACCCTGGAGAAAAAGAGAAAAGATATTTTAGTATCTATCTAGCTAGTATCTTTTAGTATCTGTCTATGCTCAGTACTATTTATTTTTTGAATGCACAAGAGTGAGACATCGTGAAGTGAAGCGATTTGAATATTCGGAGCAACCTCAGAATTACTGTCTGTTCTATAAGAGATTTAGATTATAGTTTGTTTATGAGCAAAAAAAGTAAAAATCTCATGATAAAGTTAAAAATAATAGAGAAAAATACTTACGAATCGGGAAGAGTTGTCGTTACGCACGGTCTTGGCGTTACCGAAGGCTTCAAGCACAGGGTTAGTTTGTACGACCTGGTCTTCAAGGGAGCCCTTCTTTTCTTGCGATGGGTCCTTCTTCTGGGAAGCACCGACGGTGGCGAAGTACGCAATTACCTTCTTAGTGTTCTCAGTCTTTCCGGCACCAGACTCACCGCTGTCGAGTTAAATGCTTATTATAACGAAGAACGACAAAGTGTCGTCTTTGAATGAATTTTGATGAGAAACGATTTTTTGGTAACTAATTTTACCAAGAAAGCTTTACATTTTTGTATTTTTTTAATATGTTAAGGTCATGAAATTGGGATTACACAATAAATATTTTGCTTAACATTGTTATGAGATATTTTGTTACTATTGATACCGAATACAAAATGTTATGGAGTATTAGGAACGTTGGTATTTCTTGAAGTTCCAATACTTCACGACCTTTTAGCTAATCCATTTTAATCTTCATGTGTCTACTGTATCTATGGTAGCTAATTAGTTGATTAATTTATGATAACTTACGTAATCAACATAGATTGATTCTCGTGGTTGGTCAACATGTTAACGTAAGCGCCATCGGAAATGGCGAAAATGTGAGGTGGCACTTCCGAGCGACGCTTGCCACGGTACAGCCTGGCGCATCGAGTCGTGTACACGGGGAATCTCTTGTAGGGGTTGATGGCCACACAGAAGAGACCCGAGTAAGTCTGTTGATTTTAGAAATGTCAATACTGGTGATAAGGCATAGAACTTGTGACAAAAAATTGGTCGTGTAAAGTGTTGCTTTTCTTTATTATTTTAAACATCGCAGATCCTAGTAAAGCACTATCTCTTTTTTGCATGTTTTTTACGTTCTATTATCGTCTCAAATTATTTGCAAGATAATTGACATAGCAATACACAATATTATATTTAACTAATACATTTAATGAAATTTTACACGACCCTTTTTTGTAGATTTAACACGTAAATGACAAGTAAAAAGATGCAAAGTTCCATAATAAATAATTTAAACAACATTAATTTATTAAGAAACTTTCCGTGATTTCTCTCTGACTAAAGTCTTGCACCAAAACATAAAGTCGTCACTTTTATTATCTTAAAATAAAACAGAGATAGCTATTTGTTTTAGTACATGTCGTCCAACAGTGAAAACCAACGGTTAGGAATATTTGAATTATAACAAACACCTGAAATGATCACACCAGCACAGAGATTGTATTGTATTGATACGTTCTCTCAATGTGCTAACAAAGTTTATAGATTCAATACTATGTACAGAAAGACAGAAACATCTCATATTTTAATAATTACATATATCTTTAGTCTCTCTGTCTGTACATTATACTGTAACGAAACAATGACATATAACAAAGGAAGTCTTAAGATTCAATGTCTGGAAACACTCAGAATAACTGTTAATTTCCAATGTCGTAAAACATGTATTTTCAATATTGCTCTCCCGTTCATTCTTTCGAAAAAAACATAGATAGCAATAGTAAACACAAGTGTCACGCCATTTAAAATTCACGACAAAATCTGAAGAGAAAACTAACACAACACTGAGAAAACTATTCTAAGAAGATTTAGACGCCATGTTGTCCATTGTGTACCGACTTGTCCTGTGTAAAAGGGTTCAAGATCGGTTAATTTGGAATGGATTGATAAGGAATGGAACTTGAATGCGACCTTTATTTTAAGTTTGGATGTAAATAACTATATCATATTTTTTAATACTCTGTGAAATTAAAAAAAATATATTAAAATTGAATTATTATTCGAGTCAAAAATTACAAATAATTTATGAATTTTGCATCTAAATATGCTTCTTTCTTTTTGGAAAGTATTGTATATCCTCTTTGTGTATTGATTGTAATTAAACCATTAAAATATACGACTACAATTCCTTATTATTAAGCATTCCTAGTTAAATCTAGTCTTAGGAAACCAGTAATAGTGATATTGAACTATCAATCGTAATTTTCTATTCATAAGCAAAGTAAATTAAATATATGTCGAAACGTGAAACTCAAGAGATCATATCTAAGTTAAAAAAACTTATAACTTAGCAGTTTAAGTTTCGGTCGCATATCAAGTAAGTGAGTGTAGAAAGAGAGCTTGGATTCATGCACGGAGTAGGGCGGGGCGGAGCACACTTGAACGCTGCAACCGCTGCCTAGTCCTGACTTACGTAGATAAGCTTATGGTAATATCTCTGCTTCAAGTTATACAAAACCGAAGCGTCGTTGAGGTATGTCAAGTTGGACATATCCTCGCATTTCTCGTACTTAGGCGGGTTCACTTGAGCTACAAGATCCTTCTTGAAGTCTTTGGTCTGTGGGAGAGATGTATTGATCAGTATTACTATAGTGGTAAAGGCGCTTTTCGCGCCTACTTACGTAGATAAGTTTCGCATAGTATCGTTGTCGGAGGTTGTGCAGCACGGCAGCCTCGTTAAGATAAGTCAAGTCCGCCATGTCCTCGACTTTCTCGAATTTCGGCGGATTCACTTGTGATAGTAGGTCCTTTTTAAGTGTCTTCTCCTGCTCATTCAACAAATGCATTAAGGATGTGTTTACAAACGTCTATATCATCATCATCATCAACAGCTCACTATACGTCCCCACTCAGGGGCTCGGAGCCTACACTAAGTTAGAGGTGAATAGGCCTTAGTAAACGCAGGCACAGTGAAGATTTACTTCACACATAACTTTGAATTTCTTCTCCGATATGTGCAGGTTGCATCACGATGTTTTCCTTCACCGT